>JAEQML010071198.1:0-16300 GCA_016904865.1 Pissodes strobi | reverse complement strand
AAAAAAACAGTTACCCGTTTTATTCAAAAAACATTAACACAGCTCCGATAGATAAAATTCTTGTCATGTTGTCTTATGTTACGCCGTAAATGGTACAGGCAGGACAGAGTTTCAAAATATTTTATAAACATTTAAATCATGCAACCTGCCTAGCTCATGGATTAAATAGGGTTACGGAAATTATTAGAGCTTCCTTCCCGTTGGTAATAATAGGAAATGTGAAAAAAATATATTCAGAAAGGCCGCATTAAAAGTGCAGTTTTACAAAACGAATTTGCCCAGAGTACCATTACCACCTGAGCCTGTCGTGACCAGATGGGGTACTTGGATTCGTGCATCAATATTGTATGCAGATAATTTCCAAGAATTGAAAGACTTTTTAGCAAATGTCTGATAATTCACAGTGCATCCAAAAGTATAAAGAAATATTTGAAAATGTTAAAGTGGAAAAACAGTTAATGTATATATGTATATTAAGTGTAAAAATATGTATTTCTAGCAAACAGTATTTTGCAACTAGAAGAATCGTGTACAAGTCTATGAGACTCGATAAATATAATAGAAATTACAAAATCGCAAACAAATGCGAGATGAGGAAGGAAAAGTAGTAGTGGGAAAACTAGAAAGTTTAATAGAAAAAAAAAACCAGAGATTTTAAGGTTTTAAGACAGGTCATAAACATAATGTCAGGATAAAATGTAAATAATCTGACCATTGAACCTCCCTTAGTTCTAAAATTAAAATTTTGCCCTATAACTTCAGTAGATGTAGGGGGATCGTTTTATTTGTACAAACATGTCCTTAGTGATAGACGCCACAATTTTTTCGTTCAAACCTCGTTGTTCACGTTTTTAAATTAATATTAATATAAACCTGATATAAATTGATAGAGGAAAATTATATTTGTAATTTGATAAATTATATACAACTTTAAGTTATTTTTATTCAATAGGTACTCAAGCCCCTAATTTAGTGAACATTTCATCTAGTAGATTAAAATTTAGTTGTTTAATTACTGCATATTCATTTCATATTTATGTACTTTTTTTGCATACTTATATCCTGCATAAATTTTAAAAAATTTTGCATATATATGCCCATATACTTAAGGTTTTTGGTTCAATATATTCCTTGTTAATAGCTTTAAATCTGGAGTAGCTTGGGTTAGTACAATTCAGGAGAATCGATTTTGGCAAAAATAAATGTAAACAATTACAACTTGCTTTACAAGGTAATTAACAAGCCATTACTGTAGACTGCTTAGGGCAGTAAGTTGATTTTAATTTCAACTTCTTTGTTCTTTATCCATTAATTTCAACTTATTTGCATATTTAGTCTCATATTAACATATTAATCTCATAACGCATAAATCTTAAGCAAATACAATAAATTGCATAGTTGAAATAATATTCAATTCATTTCGTCAAACGAGACTAAAAGTTGATTGTATCTCAAATTGTAAAATTGCGTGCAATCCTTGCGCATCAATTTACGAACACAATTTCGTTGCGAGATGCAATTTTTTACTGCCTTCGCCATATCTCATTTAAACTCGTATTATAAATGATAATAAAAGTTTGATGTGACAGAAAAATCCTTGAACCTCCAAATCACTGGTTTTAAAAGAATGGTTATTATTAATTATAGGACGTCTATCCGATGTTGAGATGAGGTAAACGGACTTTTGTCCTTGCACCAGCCGAAAATTGCACTCTGCAAACTCTGCATTTAGTTCTTAGGTAGTTTTGGCGTTGACTGCGTTATTTAGTCCCTCCCATAGAAGCGAATTCATATAGAAATTCGTAAAAGAAGTTAACGTGTTATAGGCTGAGAGTCAAATACAAATAATCTGAACTAAACTAATTAAAAACAAATTAAAGCTAATCCTGACATAACCTACCGCAAATGGCTGCTTTCTGAGCATCTTTGCAGGGCTGCAATGATATTATTAACTAAGTTCGACTGGAATGTACTAAACCAAGCTATAGATGTGATTTAATTGAATGTAGTTTTGCATCTAATACCTTTGAAGCAGAGTACAATACAAAATGATTGTTATGACAGCTTGTTATTTGTTATCAGCAAACATACTAGCCCCAGGTTTTGGATCATTGTTATCAGCGGAAAATATATAAAAAAATAACATTTCATTTCCTGCTACAAGACATAAGAGAAACTATAAACAAAATATGTGGAAATGAGATGGTTTTTAAAATTTATTTGCAACTGTCAACAATATTGAGCATGAAGAGCATTATGATATTTTCTCGTGTAGGTACTCCACTGCAGATTTTTAAGCGCCTTAAAAAGAACTATAGTATTTCGGGGCGTTTTGGGTTTTTGTAGGCGTCGATGATTGCTGCTCACGACAATGAGATTGATTATGTGGTTTTATGTTTAATTTTGTTTTCAATGTCATTATTTCTTTCCGAAACAAACATGCCGTATTTATAGCTATTTTGAGTTTTAGTGGGAGTGTTATTTGAATATTCTAGATGCGCAGAGTGAACACTAAAGCACCAACAACAAGAAAACATATATTTTTAAAATATAATAATTTGATTATTCAGCCTGTAATATACTACCATAAGTTCTCCTTTTTTGTTTTCACCTTAAAAATAAGCCTGAAAAATCTCAAAAATATCTGTAAAAATGTTTGCAACTTTTTCGACATCACAGTATTCACAAAACACTTATGGCACGGGCTCCTTAGTAAAATCATAGTAATTATTGGGTTTTTGCACAAAACAGTAAAATATACTGTATCAATTAATAAATATTAATCATTTCCTCTGCTTCATATTTAAAAAAGCAAAAAAAAACAAATAAAAAAAAGATAACATTAACAATGATATTGAATAATTAAATAATAAAGTAAATATTTTGTAAGTCCATTCTCCTTCGATTTACTTCTGCCACTCTCCTGGGCATGCTATCTATAAGTGCCCTTATCATATTGTGAAAAGTAGCTGCCTTCTTTTATTTGACAATTCATTCAAAACCATTCGCTCGTTCACTCTATATTAATTTTATTCTGATCCACACATACTGAGTCGGATTCATATATTAGATGACTTAGAAAAACACTTCATTAACTCTTCATTGTTTGTCCTAAGTAGTTCGATACCAATTTCAGCTCGACCATAATAAAATCAGTACCGATAATGTTTACATGAGGAACAACGATATCTATCTCAGACAAATCACGGAACCTTCCTGCTTTCATGCGTTTTCTCATGAAAAATACCAAGTCAGTCCCCCCATTCCGATTAATATCACCCTAAGCTGTCACTATACCTCTATCAAAAGCCTGTCGCTTCCATATATTCCTCTTTATACTTTCACCCGTTTGTCAAAATACCAACATACGCTAATATTTTGGTACAACGTGAATCTGAATTCATCACCAAACAAAAATCTCTGTCATCCAGCTATCCAGTGGATATGAATATGGGCCCAGTTTCTTCGAGCAGCGCATAGGACTCTTTTGAGCAGTGAGCAGGCCGCTCGTATTCGTGTGTAATAATTTTTTCTCATAGAGCCACGTTTGAATGGTTGATTTTGAACCTCCAATGGTCACTGCTGCCCTAGAAAGGAATTTGGCTTTCTATTAAAGCAATTCTATTATTATCCAGAGCAGAAGTAATTCTGGCTCGACCAGCTCCATGTAATATGTCACGTTGCTAAGCGGGCCCAGAATTTGTTTAATGGTTGATAAGGCTTTCATATATGTTAGAGATTTATTTTATACCTGCTACACAGTTTTGAATTAGTTATTTGACACTCGTTTGTACCCATCCCATAATTAAGTAAAGCAAGTTGCATTTAACCAATTCTAACAAGCGTGGAAGATATTTCTTACCATCAATGAATTAGAGTTTTAACACAAGATAAGACATGGTAGGTTCAATGATGAGCTTTTGAAATATCACATGTGGGAGGCCAGTATTAAAGCTGACCCTAGTAATAAATCATCTCGCATTTCGTTTCGCTGAGCAGGTAGCTGGTGATATTGACGACGCGACGGCGACGGTTGCCTCGTTACGTTACTGTTACTTGCCACTTATTGTTTTTGTGTTCTCAATATAATTATTATTTTTGGAGTCTTTCAAGTTATTATTTTACTTAGAAAGTCGGATGTATTGACTTTTTCGTGTTAGTTTCCTTGTATTAGAGTACTTGTGTTTGGCGTCACTATTGGTAAAAGAATGCGCCAGGCTCGTGCTCGAAGCAGTAGCTCTAGTTCTTCGAGTGACAGTGATACAGGACATGTTAAAAAAAGGGGCCTCTAAGCGGTCTTACACCCCAAAAACTTCACCCCCAAGACCTTCTAAAGTGGATACAGGTTTGCTAGATATAGTAAATATGATAAGACGTGAGGAAAAATTTGCATACCCGTAAAAGATGTTGACATAACTGACTTTAATCCAATTTTTAATGACATTACTGAGTGGCTATGAAAAATTGATGAACTATCAAACATTTATGGCTGGTCCGATTTGAATATTTGTCATTTAGCTATTAATAATTTAAAAGCACGCTTGGTACAAAAGTTTACAAACTATTGCGAAATCTTGGTACGCATGGAAAGCTTTATTAATTGATACTTTTTCGTCTACTCGTGACTTACATTTACTAATGACTGAAGTGCTCACGTTTAAGACTAAGAATATTTAAAGCTTATATGAATATAGTTTCGACAAATTATCACTTATTCGTAAAATGAATTTAAAATTAGCCACTAGTGATGAAGTTAATTTAATGATAAGCGGCTTGGATAATCAAAATGTTAAATTTGCTGTTAAAGCTACTAACTCTTCAAACGTAGCGGTTTATTTACAAGCCTTGGAACCAGGAGCATTTACTGCGAATTCTCAGGAAGAGTCTTAGACAGGGTGATCGTAACAAGTTATATTACAATAATTATTGTCGTCATAGGGGTCATACAATCGATAATTGTTTTAAAAAACTTAAAAAGGAAAAGGTAAATGTAGATCGCTCTTTGTCAAGCACTTCTAAAGATATCAGGCAAGAACTATTCATCTCTAGAGATTGTGACAAAGACAAATTTTATAAGGTAGTGAATATTAATTAAAACTTTGATGTTCAATGTATTATTGAGTTCGGTAGCGAATGCTCGTTAATAACTGATAATTTAGTTAGAAGCCAGTAATATTGACTGTATTTGGAGGATTGGAGATCCGAGTATGTTCAAAGGTGTTATGTAAGATTTCTATCGACTCTGTTACCTTACCAGCTGAGTTCCTTGAATTTGATAAGTATATTCCAGGTATAGACATTGTGATAGGTCAAAATTTCACAGATCATAGAATTAAGTATTCACGTACAGGCCCAAATTTACTATTTGCATCTTTTGATATATGTAAATGATATACAAGCGTGTCAAGAATTTAATACTGTTAGGATTGGTGTTAATAAACCTGAAATTCATAATCGCATCAGATCTATTATTCAACAGTTTCTAGCCCGTTTTACAAATAAAGGTTCAAAATTGAGTTGTGTTTCTGGAATCAACTAGGTTAAAATCTGATATTTCCATTGTTCAAGTACCCTACAGGTTAGCTGAGTCAGAAAAGATCGTTTTGCGTAAAATCATCTATGATCTTATTCACGAGGGGACAATTAGGCCATCACAGTCGGCATATGCCAGTCCAGTTACAATGGTAAGCAGAAGATATGTAATAGGTTATGTGTCGATTATAGATTAATCAACAGACTGTTAAGTAAAAATTATCCTTTGCCAGTGACTGAAGATTTAATCGATAGATTAGCAGGTCAAAAATATTTTAATAGCTTTGACTACTCTTTAGGGTATCATCAAATTCGACTTTCTGAAGAATCAATTCCTCTAACCGCTTTCATAAATCCAGACGGAAAATGCGAATATTTAAAGGTCCCGTTTGGTTTAACTAATTCCCCGTATATTTTTTAGCTAGCCATGGATCCGATATTAGGTGATCTTAATAGAATAATAGGTTTGATAAAATCCTGTTGTACTTCGACGATATTCTGATTCCTTCCGTGAATATGGAGGAGGGATTCCAAACTCTTGAACATATTTTGACTGGATTGCAAAGTCATGGAGTTAGTTTGAACCTGGAGAAGTGTAATTTTATCTCAAAACAATTAGGATATCGGAGATATATCGTATGGGCAAGTAAAACCCCGTCCTACAAAAATATCTGCGATCAGTAATTTTCCGTGTCCGAAGAATATTCATCAAATTCGACAATTTCTTGGATTAGTTGGGCACTTTCGAAAATGTGTACCTTATTTGCACAAAAGTATAAGCCTCTCACCATTTTGTTAAGAAAAGATCAACCGTGGGTCTTTGCAGAGGAGCAGAAAAGCTGATTGTAGTTGATTGTAGTGCCGTGGATGTCGTATAAAGAAAAATTTACTTAATCGCCTTAGTATATTTTGGATTTACCGGATATTCGTATTAGTCATGTAGATGCTTTAAGCAGAAACCCTGCAGTTGATACAGGAAAATGACAAAGATTTAAGTAGTATTAAGACAATTTTACGGTGTGGTGAACTGCATGAAAATAAGGCAATATTTAATGACTAGGAGTTACGTAGAGATCTATTATATAGAAAATCTAATTATGGAAGTCGAATAGTTCTTCACAAAGCTTGCAGATGGCAAGTTCTGAGGTTCAATCATGTTGATATAGGTCGTTTTGAGTTTGACAAGACATTCGAGCGTATCCTTGCTAGTTTTTGTCTTCCAAAAATGCGCAAATTAATCCCCAAATATGTCAACTCTTGTATAAATTGTATGTTTTACAAGATTTCTTTAGGAACACGACCAGGCTATTTGCACCCTATACCATAAATTGCCCGGCCAGTTTACACAATTCACATCAACCATTTGGGTCCATTTTGTGAAAGTCGAAAAATTAATAGTTATTTGGTTGTTATTGTTGAAGCATTTGTCAAGTTCTGTTTCAAAAAAGCTATAAAAACACAAAGACCAAATATGTTGTACAAGAGGTATCTGAAATCGTAAAAGTATTTGGGATGCCAAAAAGAATCATTATCGATAGAGGTAAAGCTTTTCCTTCAAAGTCGTTCAAACAGTTTTGCAAGAAACGAAATGCCTTTGGAATGCCGCGTGGTAATGGTCAAGTCGAACGGTATAATAAGACAATTCTTCACTCATTGGCTACGATGAGTGCAGATAAAGATTATGATGAATGGCATGAGAATGTCAGCAACATCCAATTGGGTCCCAATACACTCTCAATAAGGCCATTGCAACTTCGCCGGCAGAAGCCTTGTTTGGTTATAAATCTGGCCTACAAAATGCAGGCTTTGTAGAACCTGAAGACCCCGTGGCTGTATTGGGTTTAGGTAAATCAATTGTCGACATCATAGAGGCTAGTCAGCAACGACAGAATAAGAATTTTCTCTATTGTCAGTACTGGCAAGAGTCGAAAGCTTGTACCTAAGTGGAAAGGACCGTTTAAAATATCCAGGTGTCTTGAGAATGACCGATTTGAAGTGGTTGTCATACCTGGCTCCACTAGGTCTAGAATTCCTTATACTGGATTCTACACCGCTGAGCACATTAAGAAATGGGCCACCTTTGATGCTGTTGAATAAGGTAAGGCAGTTGGAGTGTTTATTCCTGTGTCAGTGTATCGTACGTTACCCGTCGTGATAACGCCTGGGCACATTGTTTAGCCGTCGAAATTTGCAATCTCTGGGCTGTACATATAAGCCGTTCGAAATAATATCTCCCGGACTTCGATGAAATTACCTAGACCGTCGGGACTATTGTTCCTGGGTTGGCAAAATTTAGCATCACGTTGGGTTTCTCTGCGTTTTGACCGTTGAGAAATCGTTCGACCTTGTATGATGCAGAATATATCCCCGAGATCCATGGGCCCAAATGCTGATGGGATTGCTTGATAATCGATTGATTGTGTCCTGAGCTAATGTTGTCGGAGCACTTGGGAATCAGGAATGATTCGGAAATGAACAACCCGACGGAAATATCCCTGTGGCATAAAAATACTAGTTATTGCCTCATTTATGATAAACCTAAGTAGTCTTCTGGTGATATTGACGACGCTACGCTCATTACGTTACTCTTATTTGTCACCGTGTCACTTGTTGTTATTGTGTTTTCAATATAATTATTATTTTTGGAGTCTTTCGAATTATTAATTTATATACTTTACATTACATTACATGTTTCAAAAATATATGTTTTCCTGCTGCTGATGCTTGAATGAAGACTATATGTATTTAAAATATTCATATAGGGGTTCCACTAAGACCCACTGCTGCCATAAATTTGACATAATTTTTCCGAAAAGAAATAATCGCGTGAAAGTAATGTTTTACCGAAAATCACAAAATCAACTATGTCAGCATAGTAGGAAGCGATATCTACAAAAACGTCTGGAGCTGCTAAGTTTCCGTTTAACTACAAAAGAAAAATTTACATCGCCCCTTCCTTCGCAAAGTGGCGTACACATAGAAATTTGTCAAAAGTTCACCAACTTACCTGTATCTAGAAATCACCAACTAAAAATTAAAATGCCAATGAACCATCCAGTTTTGATTGACAAAGTTTCAGAATCTATCAAATATTTATAGTGTTCGATGTCTAGTTTATTTATTGATTATTACGAGAGCCTCAGTTAATAATATGAATATCATCAACTGCCCTTTGGCAAATAGTTTTGGGTCCAGGTAATAAATAACATTGATTGAGAGCGTAGTAAAGCATTCCGTCTGGCAAATGGCTGGTTTATTGCTGAAATAATATTGATGTTTTTTATATTATTAACTAAAAGCGAATTATAGTAAATCGAACTGTGTTCGTGCCTGGCCCCTAATATGTACTTGCTATCTTTTTTTAATTTGAAAGGCAAAAGATAGAGGAAAGTAGTATCTAAGTAGTTTTCAATTATTTCCCTGTTCAACCCAACAGATAATTGTATAGCCTTTGGCATTCCTTTTTTCTACATATTGAAGGTCCAATTTTCTACAATTAAATCTCTTTCACTGACTGGAGCTGTTTAACGCAGCTTATCTGCATATAAAAGTTCATAAGCCCGGCTTATTGTTCCAATATATTAGCACATCTGCCGATATTACATTTGATATAATCGCTACGTCCCGTTGCAATGAAAACGTATATTCATGTGTTAGTTGACGGATATATTGAACGGTTGTGATTATTAACATCAGAGATATCTCGATTATTAAATTAGAATTGGATTAGCCGGAAAAGTTGTGGTCCAAACATCAGTGGAATAATATTTTAAAGAGAAACCCAAATAATCTCGCAAATAAAGTCTCTTTCTATTAATTGCTTCAAAATTGACAATCGCTCCAAAATGTTGTTACGAGGTGGACACAGATTCAGGCACTGTATCAATTTTTTTTATGGCAGTGGCACACACACTAAAGGGAGATTCTATGGCGCTCGACGAGCGGTGTGTATGCGAAGATGTTGATTGACACGGTTCTTGAATATTTGTAGGTTGTAATTAGTGGGAAACAGATGTCCTGGAAGTGAGTTCCACAGTGATGCAGTGCGCCAGACAAAGGACTTCTGGTAAAGCGATGTTCAAGGTGTTTCTAGTTGTACGACGAACTGGTGCGCTCCTGCCGTTTGTCGGGACTGTCTGACAGGAGTTGCCAGGGGCGGGATTTTGCGGGCCAAATCCTGGGAACATCTGCCGTGAGAGTATCTGTAAAACAGAGACATCTCGGCCACATGTCTGCGATGTTCCAGACTATACAGATTCCGGGTCAACTCCGCATCGCCGACGAGACTCACAGCCCTCTTCTGAATGGAATCCAGCAGCTTTAGGGTATGCTTTGGTGCGGCACCCCAGATATGTGAGCAATATTCTAAGCACGGTCTTATTTGCGCTTTGTACAGCCAGAGCAACTGCTGCGGTGTATAGAGTTTTTTGTTGCGAAATAGCGCACCAAGCTTCTGGGAGGCTGATTTTGCGATGTTAGCAACATGGTCATGCCATGACATATTGCTGTTGACCGAGACACCCAGCAGCCCGATTGATGAGGATGAAGGAATGGTCGATCCTGCCATAATGATGTCAGGGTCCGCTGTATTGGCCCTCTTAGTAAACGTTGCTGCTTGGGTCTTTGCTGCATTGAACTGAACCAAATTTCGGTCGCCCCAAGTTTGAACTTTCTCCAGGTCTTGATTAATTGCTGTAATCTGCTCCTGTCTGCGGTGATGAGTCTCAGTCGCTGGTAAGGGTTTTTCTGATCTAAAGTGGGAGACAAGGGTACTGTCATCTGCAAAACTGTAAACAGGATTATTCGTTTCGATCAGCAGGTCATTAATATAGATGAGGAATAGAGTTGGTGAAAGTATTGCGCCCTGAGGCACGTCCGCATTGATGGTGAATGTGTCCGAGATGTGTCCATCGACTGCAACGTGTAGGGATCGGTTCTTAAGGAAACTGGCCAGCCAACTGCAGAGACAGGCGGGCAGTCTCAAGGACGGCAGTTTGTTGAGCAGTCCGTCATGCCAAACTCTGTCGAATGCCTTTGAAATATCCAACGCAATCGCTCGAGACTCTCCGTAGTTTTCAATTGCCCTACTCCATATATGAGTGACATAGGCCAATATATCTCCTGTCGATCTCTCCTTGCGAAAGCCGTATTGATTATCAAGCCACTGATTAGAAAGTTTGGATGGATCATTAAAAATTAAATTTTATCACGATGTGGTAGTTACTTTTGATTTGAAATTGAACATTATAACAACATATTTAGCTGACTTGGGCCAAAAAACTTTTATCTGTCGGGTGCAAAGTTCAGAAAGGTGTAATTGAAAGAAATATATGTTAAATTTTAAGACTGGTCTTTTTTAAATGACCGAAATTCAAAAAAGTTTTCCAGAAAGGATCGAAAATTGTACAGTAGACGTGTGAAATAAAGTCAGGTTATTGTTCGAACCAGAACCAACCTAAGCCAACAGAACTAAAGTATCATTTACTTCTTTAAATATTTCCGTTAAAGGCCAATTTTGCTAATCCTAGTTATGTCGATTAAAGCACTATTTTTGAAGTGAATACTATGACTATGAGTACATGGAAACTAACCAGAGTGTAACCAGCACAAGTGCTAGTTTAGTAGCCCTAACGAACTCAAAAACCTAAAAGAAATTGCTGAAAAAATCTGCCCCCGTTGTCAAGGACGAAAAATCTAAAAATGTAAATGGTTGGTAAATGCAATTAAAACAGTAAAAAGTCAGGTTTTGAATTGACTTTGACATACATAGTGTTTATTTTAAGATAGCAAAACTATGTCATAAAATATACCTTCCCTTATATTTGTATATATTTTTATATTAATAATAAAAACAGGGTTCGGACGAACGACTTTACGGACAGTGGATTTTTACTATTATTATTTTATTAGTAAGACCACATTTGAAATAGCACATTAATAAAATAATGCAAAAAATGCATTATTTGTGCAAAAAATGCATTATTTATGCAAAAAAAAAATATTTGCCATAAAAATCATATTTTTTAGCAACTCTAAACATCGGAACTCGAAGGTTTCGGCCAAATTTAAGAAATAATAATATAACGTTGCCGGATTATGCATAATAAGTAATATTTTAGTAAATCTTAACTTCTCGTCAGTTCGGGTAGTTATACATCACATCTACAATGCCCTCCGCTCGCTCCGAAAAAGAAAAAACAAAAACTAACCCCAAACTAATCCAAAGCAATATGCAAATTTACGCGCGGGCGCTATTAACCTAACGTGGTATGTGTAAAAACGAACCAACAATATGGCTCTCTGAGAATGTCGTAAATAAATGACTTTTCTTATTTTTTGTGTTAATAAATATTGCTCCTTTATTATGTTAAGAAAGTATCATTACAATTCATATTAGAACACAGATAATTCAGGCATCTATATATTATATTGTTCAATTTATAGACATTTTAGAAAACAAAAGGTATTGGTCCTTCGCATATTTTCGAACTTAATTGCAACAATTTTGTTATTTCCAAAAAAAAAACTGGCACAAATATGGGCATATCTTAGTCATTTTCTCTGCATGTAATTTGATCGTTTTATTTATGACATTTTTTTTAGAAATATTAATGTTATCTGAACTTCATTAATACTGGACAAAAGTACGAAAATATCTTCTGCAGTCTTAATGTAGATTGTCAGTCTTCATTTTTACGAGCTCATTGTAAACGGTAAATCAGAACTAACAGATTGGTGTTAATATGGTTACGCTTAAAAGCAGTAAATACGCCACTACTGGTGCAGAGCAACTTTCTTCGAAATATGGATGGATGATTTGAAAATAGCTAGTTATAAATTAAAAACCGAATATTTCAAAAGAAGATGTAATAACACTGTTAGTATTAGAAACCCTAATTAACCTGAACTAGTCGTTACAGTAAGATATAGTTTATTATATATTAACATATGGATAGCGTTTTTGAAAGGAAATAAAGAGCCAAATTGTAATTTGGAAAAAATATATAAATTTACCTGTAAATAACTTTACAAGCATTATGCAAAATAAAAATTGTATAATAATTTAATTTCTACTAATGCTTCTGAGAGAAAAGTAACTTAGGTACTTGGAATGCTAACAGTGTTTCGTTATATTATGGTTATTAATCTGCATATAATCTGGTCTTTATAAATATGACGTTCAATTTTTTTACGAGAATTTAGATTGTCAACTCCCATGTCTACGAGCTCATTCAAATTAATTGTGTTAATATGGTTTAAAATCAGTACCTACACCACTTCTGGAGAAGAGCAACATTCTTCTAAATATGGATGAATGATATAAAAATAGTAAGTTAAAAATTAAATGGCGAATATTTAAGAACACTTTAACAAAACTATTTAAACATTGGAAATTTGTTATTTGATTTATCCAATAGAAATTGTTTAGAAGAACCGATCCAAAATGGATACGTATGTGATATATAAGCGTCGTTTGACTTCAATTAGACTCATTTCAGAACTATCATAAAACCATAATTTCGTTATCAAAGCGGTAAAAAGCCCAGCGAGATACGATGGGTCATTAAAAAGCGGCCTTAAAACCAATTTGTCTTAATACTATCCTAAGATTAGTAAATAGTTTGAAAGTTTTCCCCGCAACGTTTGTGTCTCCATGGCGAAGCAAACTTTTCTGACTGCATTTTCCTAAAATATAATATATTAAAAGCATTTTTTTTTACTGTTATTTTGCATAATTTAGTTTTATCACAAAAGTAACCATGGTCTGTATTTCAAGGAATATTCTCCGTAATTCTTACATATTATGACTTTTATCTGCGCAGAATTATTTCAAAAAGTCACAATGATACAACACTATGCATGATAACTAACCCATAATATTTTTTTCTGGGAATTAAAAACATATTATGAAATTCTAATCTAATGTAAAATTTGGTTCGTTGAGCGCTAAAAAAGGTAAAATTAAATATTAAATCCTATTTGTTTTAAAGCTGGAATATTGCGTTTTCAGAAGATACAGGGATTTCCGTATATTTTGGAACACCCTTAGAGGTTTTATTTTAAGAGCTAGAATAAACTTCAAATCACCAGAGTTGAAGTATTTTTCCTAAACTGAATATTTAAAATTCAATTTGTATTTAAAATGTCATTAAAATTCATTTAATACTACAGATAATACAAGAACATAAAGATATTTTTCAATTTATTGGTTAAAAAGTATTGATCTTTTGCATATTTCGAACTTTTATAATCGAAACAAATTACACAAATATGTGCACATTTTAATTATACTATCTGCATGTAATATGGTCTTTGTAATCATGTTATTCAATTTTTTTCATATTTTTCGAGAATTTAAATTGTCAACTCCCATGTCTACGTGCTCATTGTAATTAATTGTCTTAATATGGCTTCGTTTAAAACTAGTAATCACTCGACTACTGGTGAAGAGCAACATTATTCTAAATATGCGTTCATAATAAAAAAAATTGTTAGTTAAAAATTAAAAATTGAATATTTAAAAAGTAGAATTACCAAATCTATTTAGACATTAGAAACCCAAACTACAGTTACAGCACAATATATTTTATCATTGGATTTTTCCATTAGAAATTATTTAGAACCTACCCAAAATAGATACGTGTATCATATTTCATGACCACAATTTAGGCTCAGTTCAGAACTATCACAAAATCACAACTCGTTGTCGAAGCCGTTAAAAGAACATCGGGAATTTGAGGGGTCGCTAAAAAGCTGCATTAAAACCAAATCGTTTTAATACTACTATCCTAACATTTGTGTCTTCGCTTCATAGTGAAGCAGTATTTTTTTACTGTATTTTCTTAAACTATAATATATTAGGCGCCCTGGTTTTTAAAACATGCCGTGCCTAGTTTTATCAGAAAACCAACCGTGTTTTGTATTTCAACGAATTATTCTTCGTAATTTTTTTTATGGCAGTTGCACACACACCAAAGTGAGATCATACGGCACTCAATGAAATGTTACATATTACGACCTTTATCTGCACAGAATTATTTTTAAAATTCACTACAGTAGAACACCATACATGACAAATCACCCTAATGTTTTTTTCTTGGAAATCATTGCATATTATGAAATTCTAAAATTGGTTCGTCGAGGGCTAAAAAAGGTAACATTAAATATAAAATCCTATAGGGTTTAAAGCTGGAATATTGCATTTTAAGAAGGTACAGTTTTTTCCGCACCGTTAAATCTTTTATTTTAAGAGCTTATTTTAAATTTTTTCCTAAACCCTTTTAATGTGACACTGGACAGAACGAAAAAGCATGGCAAATTTGTTAAAAAATAGTACCTATATTGTGTAACTAGTAGGAAAAGCAAAACATTCCTGGACGACTGTGGTAATTGCTGGACGAGGCGCAGCCGAGGCCAGGCATGTGCTTTTCCTACGAGTTGCAGATACTATTTTTTTTATACGATCGGAATTAATTATAATACGTATTTATAAAAATAGAGCCAAATATTACTCTAAATAAAAACGGTGTTTTAAATTTAAACTAAACATAATACCAAGTGTTGAATCAAACCACAGTTAAATCTTGCTTTTGATAAACGTCAGATCTGACAAACAAGGTGTTTAAATAGGACGGAAATGTTATATTCCCGTCCTAGCACGGAAATGTTGTGCGTAGGCACAGTTATTGCATGTTGCCAAGCAACGAATACAATATACTAGAATCATGACTTTTGGGGTGAGAAATCACATAGGAAAGGTATAGTTTTTCGTCCGAACGAATAAAAACAACTTTTGTTTTTTTTTAAATGGATCTATTATAAGTACTCTGCCATAAGATCTATTCCATGCTATGGAACGGTTTTTAACATTTTCCTCAGTTAGTTTTAAAGATAGAGATATCATACGAAGTATATTCGAAACCAGTAATGAACAGACTAATTGACTAATGAACTATACACACGACGATCCATTACAAAAAACAAAAGGCAATATATTTTAATAGCTTTGCGATGATCATTTATTTGTTCTAATAAGGCAAATCCCTACTACTATTGTATTTAAAAATTCTTAATTTGCCTCTATGGATTCCAAAATATAAGAAGAAACCCTGTACATTAACGCCAAATAAAATTGCCAAATATCGCTCTTCACCGGAAGTGTCGTAGGTAATGGTCATAAACGCCGTCGTCTTAACACCAATCTATCAGACCCGATATAATATTTACAATGAGTTTGTAGTCATGGAGATTGATAACTATTAGATACAAAATAGGTAAAGACGTTCTTAATTTTATGCAATTTTAATGGAATCTATTTCTCATAAATGAAAGAAACAGTATTGCGTATTATAAAATATGTGACGATTAATTAATTCAAATAGTCATATTTCTTTGCGGAACTAATTTTATAGATGTTTACGTATCATGATTATACATGTTAATATCAGTAAGTTTTTAGTGAGGGGACTTTTTGGTATTGGTATCGGTAATGCATCATCCTTGCGAAAGCTATAGGATATTATATTCGATAGACAAGACAGTTTCTGAAAGCTTTATCAGTGCTTTATTGAAACCATAATATATGCCTCATTGAAGAGAAAATTTGAAATAGACTGAAACAGTTTTCTGTTGAATTTTAATAATATAATTGTGGCTATCTCTGAAGCAGGAAGAACAGTTTTACAAATAAAAACTTTTCAAACGCTCAAATTATTTTCACAGATTCATTAAGCGCACTTAAAAAATTAAGTAAGTACAAAATTGGCAG
>JAEQML010071197.1:0-16300 GCA_016904865.1 Pissodes strobi | reverse complement strand
CAGAATATCATGCACCAACAATGAAATATCAACATTAAATTCACTTTTCAGCATATATACAAAATAATGCAAAATAATGAAAGAAAAACCATCTATTCATAACTTTCGAGAAAGGTCTCAAATTCACCCAATGTATAGAAAGCACTAGTAAATAACAACTTCCTAACTCTAGATCTAAAACCTGCCAATGACAATGTAGAGCACAGTTTGATTTCATTTCGCATTAATTTGAAAAGTTTTCCACCTGTATAAAAGGGCGAATTTTAAAATAAAATAGATGCCCGCTCTACCTCTCTCGCTTACTCCAAAGTACAATGTTATACCCAATCACACTATGTACAGAGCTATAGTACATTTGCATAAGTTCGTCATTCCCTAATGAATTCTTTAACTGATTAACAAGGAATGCGCTTTGATTAAGTTTCTTGCATATTTTATCAATATGTTCCCCCCAATTCATATTTTTATCTATTCTTATTCCCAGAAACCCAACAGAATCTGAATATGAAATTTGTTGATCCTCAAAATTAAAAATAAGATTATTGGATGATCCATATGTCTGTTATAGATTTCTATAACTTGTGTTTTAGCATTGTTTAGCATACGATTGTTGTTTTGGCACCAAGTAGCTAATTCTTGGAAACATGCCTGCACCTTTGTGCGTAAAATCTCAGGATCGGGATCAGAGATAACAGCAGTAGTGTCATCACAGTACACAAACAATTTCCCCGCTTGACAAAATCCGGCAGATCATTGTTAAAAACTGTAAATATAAGTGGGCCCAAAACACTTCCCTACGGAGTTCCCATCTTCATTCTATAAACATCAGACTGCTCTGAGCCAATTTTAAAGAAAAATTACCTTTCAACAAGATAAGAACTATACAGACTATTTATGTTTCCCCTGATTCCCAGCCTATCCAATTTTATCGAGACGAACCCCGCGTCAACACTATCGAAGGCCGTGGTCAGGTCAAACAACAAAATTATCACACATTCATTTCTATCCATGCAATCAAAAACATGTTGAGCTAAATCAACGCTTGCACTTTCCTTGGAAAACCTTTTTCGGAAACCATGTTGGCTAGATGATATAATATTATGAGCGTCAAAAAATTCTACTGTTTTTTTTATAAATAACTTTTTCAAACAATTTTGAAAAGGCACTCAATACGGCAATCGGTTTATAATTCTCAATATTGCTGAGTGCACCCTTTTTGTGCGCTGGAATAATCTTAGCGTGCTTTAATTGGGTTGGAAAAACACCTTTATACTGATGATTCCATAGAAATACCCCAATACCCCAACTATTGCGATCATCATAAGGGAATTAGACAAGGTTTCGACTAATTTTTGACATCTTCAGAATTTGACTAAGTTTCGGCTAATGCAAGTATCGATTAAAGTCAAATATCGTCGAGGAATTAGACCAATAAGTTTTGGCCAATACAAATACAAATAGTTTATTCATGCCAAATACAGTGCAAGTATGTACAGGGTTATTGACTATATTGACTATATTCGGACCGATAGATGACTTTTTTATTTGAAGGGTTAGAAAAACGTTTAAATTAACGAAAAGTTGAAGGACTTCGCTCAAAGCGCTAGAATTTGAAATCAAAAGAAACAAACGAACGTCGTAAAGTCGTCAAAAACGACTAACTTAAGTTTGAATGCCCTATATAATGTTACATATTCTGATTCTACGTAAAATTTCGAGTATATTTCATTTAATATAATATATACCTACATTCAACTATCGATGATTGAAAATCGCTCCATTAATATGTTTTGTACGCCCTTCGTATATAAATTTACTTAAGTCATTACGGGGTTTCTATGGAAACATCGGTAATTATCACTGACGAGTGACGACTGACATTTACCGATGTTTCCATAGCAACCCATGACTTACGTAAATTCATATACGAAGGGCGTAGAAAACATATTAATAGTACCATTTTCAATAATCGATAACGCGAAAACAGTTGAATGTAGGTATGTTATATTAAATGAAATATATCTACTCGAAATTTTACGTAGAATCAGAATAGGTTTGTTCTAGCAGCGATTGAAATCCAAACCAAACCAAAGCCAAGCCATCGTGAGTTTGCGCATAGCGATTAAGTGTCGCTAATATTGCAATGCGCAAACTCCGGATGGCTTGGCTTTGGTTTGAAATCGCTGCTAGAACAAACCTAATATGGGGTATTATTATATAGGGTATTCCATTTAAAAAAAAACCTAAGTTAGTCGTTTTTGACGGCTTTACGCACGGCCACCTTATAGACAAGGCCATGAAGCAGGCAGTTTTGGGCAAGGATGAGTCATCACAGGTAGACCAAATAGATCGTTGACTTATTTGTTTGGAAGTAGTATTTTCACTCGGTTTTTCATTTATTCGATTATTTTACAACTTGTAGTTATAATTATATTTTGCAACAGTTTCTTGTGGAAGATTGACTCCGTTAAAATAAATTTAAGTGATTTCGGATAGGTTTTTGGACAATAAACATTCTAGTTTAGGAGCCTATCTGCTGTGTATTTTTAAGTAATTTTGCCATTAGACAATGCCTTATCGGTGCTGTGTCCCAAATCAAAAAATCAAATATCATTTATTGTGCATCTTTGACATTTAAATACTTAAAAGCTAGTCATCAAATTGTGTCCCTAGTGTTCTCGTAACGCGTATTTCTGATCGCACTTGTTTTGCGCGACACACACACACGAACTAAACACCTTACGACTTATGGGCAGGTGTCAGCCCTTATAACGACTCGCTAATCAGCAGTAACATTGGCTATGTGATTACATGGGTTGCCCCTTCAATCAATTTATATTGCGTGTTTGCCTAAAGGCTGTATTGATCTGATTGTATGAGTTTACATTGTGATCAAGCTAGTTTATAGCAGGAAAAAGCATTCAAAAAACCTGCATTGTCAATACACGCTACAAAACGGCACAACATGTAACATAAAATATATACATTATATACATCTATGTACATTAGATTAGCATTGGATGCTAGCTGAGAGGTATTTACATAATTGCACACAATAATACATATAAATATGTACATCTGTGCTCGGTGTTTACATATGATATATATATCGTTCGCCCGGAACACGTGGATATTGCTTGGGAGGGGATAGCACGCGCGGGGTCGCGTCTGTGATGGTAGTGATGTTGTTTGTCCCTAAAGTTTTGTATTTATAGGCGCGCTGAGGCTCTGCCTCTCGGCCTATCAGAGTTCGTGTTTCAGTTGAACGAGTCTTATTTCGTCGTTAAGTGGATCGATTTTGTCAAAATGAATAAAATTTTATCGGCTTAATGTGAAAATTTTTACTTATAAAAATTTTTTGTCTGGTTAGTTGCGTTTATGTGTTTGAATGTTTATGGGGGTCTTAGTTCCTGGTAAAATAGGTCCGTATGTCTGTATATCGGTCCATGTTTAGGTCTTGAGAATGGGTCATAGCGTGTGTCTGCGATTCCTGCGGTCGCTTCTGATTTCCTAATACCATGTTCATAGAATTTGCTGGAAATTCTATTGATATGGAAATCTATGAATTCTATGTTGGCCATGTGATGTAATTCGGTTACCCGAACACGGTCCAGCAATGATAATGAGAATGCATCCCGCAGGTATCTGTTTTGTAAGGTCTGTATATGTCTCATGTGTGTTTTGGCTACCGAACACCAAACTGGCGCTCCGTAAAGTAATGTAGGTCTTATTATGGATTTGTAAATTGTTAGTTTGTTTGATGGACTTATGTATGATCTAGCTCTAATTAATGGGTTTAGGCTTTTACGTATTATAATGTTCTTTGTCTTAATTGCCGCGACGTGCTTGGCAAAGAGGAGTTTGCGGTCAAAGACTATCCCTAGGTACTTGATTGGGTCAACAGGGCTGATTGCCGTGTTGCCTATAGTGACTGGCGTCATGTCTATATGGCGCTTATGTGTCAAGATACCTAGCTCTGTCTTTGCCGCATTTAGGGTAATCTTCCAATCCCTATAATAGGGGAGGAGTAGATTTAGGTGAAGTTCGAGTTTTCTTTTTGCTACCTGCATGTCTGATGATTGCGCGTATATCGCGGTATCATCAGCATACAGGGCAAAAGAGGTTGCAGGATGAGACGGGAAGTCAGCTATAAAATGACTGAATAATTGCGGTGATAGAACAGTTCCCTGAGGGACACCAGACGTGATGCGTCGTGATGTTGATAGCTCTTTGCGGATGCGGACTGAAAAGGAGCGATCCGTCAGATATGACACAATGAGGGATGCTAGATGTAAAGGCATACCGTAGGAAGCAAAGAGCTTGTAGATAAGCCCATTGTGCCACACCTTATCGAATGCTTTCTCTATGTCGAGGAGAAGCAGTGCCGTCGCTTTCCCCTCATTAAAGCCTGCAATTGCATCTTGTGCAATCTTCGCTGCGAGCATAGTTGTGCTATGCCCGCAGCGAAAACCGAACTGCTCCGGGGGGATGATCCGTAGATCTTCGACTACACTGCTCAATCTCGACATTATGAGCTTTTCAGTCACCTTTCCTAGACAATCTAGGAGCGATATAGGGCGGTATGATGCGGTTAACCTCGCATCCTTGCCCTGTTTCAGAAACATTACTATCACCGCTTTCTTCCAGGGGAGTGGGAAGTGTTGTAAGCGTAAAATTGCATTTATGATGTGCATTAAGTGGACGACGGCTTTATTCGGCATATTCTTTAAGAGAATATACGGAATGCCGTCGGGACCGGGGGCTTTGTTTCCGGGTAGGCGCGCTAGAACCCTCTTGATGTCACGGGGTGATATCAGGAGTTTATTTAGGGCTTCTGGAGCGATAGGGAACTTTGTGGCTTTAAAGCGTTCCACAATGTTATCTATTTCGTCGTGGAATGGTGTGGAGTTAGGAGACTCGCTAAAGACGCTCCCTAGGTAGTCCGCGAAGGCTTCTGCTTTCCCGTTATTGTCAGTAATGACACTTCCCTGATGATGAATCTCTGGGAATTCTGCAGGGCCTCCGCGCACTCTCCTAGCCAGCTTCCAGAGCGAGCCATCCTCTCTGCTTATGGTATTTGTATAAGCCATCCATTGCTCGTTCTTATGCGACGTTATTTGAATTTTAATAGATTCAGTGAGCTCGTTAGCACGGAGCCGATCATTAGCTACCCTGAAGTGTTGCCACCTACGCCGGATACGATTTCGGAGGGTGATAAGGTTTAGGATATGGTCTGGGAGTGTTTCAGTATACAAACGTTTACTGATAACCGGACATATTGCGTCTCTGACGCGCTGGATATTTGTGACCAGAGCATGCACCTCGCTCTCAAGTTCCGGGATAGAGTCAATTTGTCTTGGAATGATTGTTGCCTGACTGAGCCTTGCTCGGTACTCCTTCCAATCAAGATTACGATAGGAGCGGAATGTTTCCTGTTCCGTGTGCAATCTCGTCTGGAGACTAATCTTGATTGGGAGATGGTCCGAGTTTAGCTCATTCAGTTCAATAAGCGCTGATGCGCCAATCATCCCTCGAGTAATCGCTATATCCAAGAACGAAGGATTGGAAAATTCGTTTAGGACGTATGTAGGATTGGGTGTCTGATGGTATGTAATATCGATGTTTTGTTCCACTAACCTGTGAAGCAAGCGTCCGTTCCTGTTAGAATTACCACGCCAGTTAGCGTGAGTTGCGTTAATGTCTCCTAACAGGAGCGTTTTCTTGCCAGCAGGAAGTAGAGCAAGCACATCTTCATCCTGGAGGCGGAGATCTGGGGGGGAGTAAGCGCCGACTAACCGTATGCCACAGTCGAGCTCGATGGCTATGTGTTCAATGGCAGTCCGCAGGCCAAGGACCTGCTTATAAACGACCGACCGACTAATCAGACAGGCCACGCCTCCCCCAAATCGATCGGGCCTATCATATCTCAGCACGTGACGGTCGTAAAATTTCAACGTGAAATGTGCATTAATTTTTGTTTCTAACAAAAATATAATGTGAAAGTTAGGATGATCATAAATGTAACTTTTAAATTCAGCGAGTTTCGAGCGGATGCCATTGCAATTCCAGCAAGGAATATTAATAGGCATCTTAACATCTATATATCATATGTATCGAGCTCTTCCGAGAAAAATCGCATCGAGGCCTGCAAAATCTCGAATTTGTTTCCCTGACACGCTGCTAATAAATTAGCGTAGTCATTGAGAGCTCGAGTTAATTCGGTAAAATTTACTAAGCTATTTACTTTGTTTACTGCTGCTTGCAGGCTATTAATGTTGGAAATTAGATTGTTAGAATCTAGTGGTTGCGGTCTTAAGGGTTGCTTAAGGTTATTTGATTTGTTCTGTACAGTATTTACATTATTTACATTTGAATTTGTATTTGAATTTAGGCCAATGTTGCTGTGACTAACCTGCTCATTTTGTGTTTGATCGCGTTTGCGCAACTGTGGGAATTGTTGCTCGTAGTCCTGCGAGTTCCCATTGATGTTCGTATTCTTCCCTGCTTGCCACGCAGGGTTGGATGGGGGTGGTGCCTGTTTAAATTCTTTCTTCTTGGGTTGAGTGGGTTGCTGCTGTGTTTGTTGCATCTGTTGTTTTTTATATATATATACACTGGGCAGACTTCACTAATTGATCGGTGATTTCCGCCGCAGTTTGCGCATTTAATAATGTCGCTTTGGCACTCTGTAATCTGGTGTGCCCCCGCGCATTTGGAACATGCCCATCTGCGTTGGCAATAGGCCATAGAATGACCGTGTCCCTGGCACCTCTTACATTGTATATTTGTCTTTGATGCCCTTCTATTCTCCCAAGATATTCGCACATGCGAGAGAAGCTTGCAATCTTGGTTAAGCTTTCTTAAGGTGATAGTTGCGTCAAGTACGATTAGATATAATGGGACCCTCGTCTTCTTCATCTCGTACGCGGCTTTTACGTTTAAGCCATGTTCTTCGGTTAGCAGGGTACGAATTTCAGAAGTTGAGAATCCGCCGTCGAGACCTCGCAAGACAAAGGCGTGTGTCTTTTGCGCGGCCTCGGCGTAAGAGTGGAATTCCACGTTCTCGCGCTCGAAAAGCCTCTTGAGGTTCGACCAGTCTTTAGATTGTGAGCAATATATGATCACGGAGTTTCGCGTATATTTTAAGGAGTATTCAGTGACGTGCATATCATGCAGAGTCTGCTTGATGACTCCGTGATCTTGAGCGCCTCCCTTTATTACTATCGGGGGTGGCAGGGTAGGTTTGCTCTTTACTGTCTCTTTTGCCCCTTTTTTCGGTGTCTTTTGTGCCGTTTTCGACTTCTTTCGAATTCTTCGGGCCGTAGGCTCTGAAGAGGATGCAATACTGCTTGCATCTCCTACTTCTTCGGTTTCTGTGTCTGTAAGGGCCTCGTAACGGTTACTCGTCTTAATTGGCGGTGCCTTTGGTTGAGGTGGTTCACCTCCCATATCCAATTTTACCATTCTAATGCCCTTTTTGAATGGTATGGTCTTGAAAGGGGGTTTAAAGGGTTCTTTGTCTGCAGCGTCCTGCTGTAGATGCGCAGAGACGAACTGCGCATCCAAGGGCATCTCCTTGTTGTTGGCCGTATTCGAGTCTTCGATTTTTTGCGGCACTTCTTTCTCAAGGATTTTTTGCTCGTCTTTTTGTGGCTCGTATGATTTCACGTCCCCTAACTTCTGCTTTTTGGTGAAGTTAGGTGATGTTTGGGTACCGCCTGTTGGTTTGACGTTGTCTATCCCTTGTTTTTTATTGCCACAATCTACCCTTGGCTGCACTGTCGCGGGCCTTTTGAAGACCGCTTTATGGTCGCGTGTCAGGTGCGTTTTTGTTGTGTCTATTGCCGTTTTGATATCTAGGTAAGACCCGTTGCTGGAACTCGTTAAGAGTGGAATAAGTTCGATACATTTACTGCATTTGGGGTGTTTTTTGATCTTACCTAAATATAATGAAATTCTGGAATAATCACTATGCGATTTTCCGGAGTCTGACTCAATGGAAATTATGGAAACGTTGTCGTCTGACTCGCACGACATTAATTCCGGGTGGGATCCGGGTTCCGCCCCGGATATGCTGGTAAAACGTGGCACTAACGCCCTAGATTACTGCTTTTGTAACAGGAGTACAGAAGCAGTAACTAGTAAAGCTTGCAAAAATATGCGCTTCGATGTCCGGAAATACGGGTGAAAGCTCGCAGATCTCAATTTAGCCTGCGAAATCCTTAAACAGGTCTTGTTTCGAGGCGATTCGAAACAAGAAGCGGTGCTGTGTCCCCAAGTGTAAAGGGAAATACGACAATGGGCCTAAAGTTGCTACATTTCGATTTCCAAAAGATTTGGAGTTAAAGAGAAAATGGATTCTTGCAATAAAAAGAGAACAGTTTACACCTAGTAATAGTAGCAGAGTAAGTAATCAAAATATTTAATATAGGTACATATATTACCTATTAGGTACTATAGTGATGTTTAAAATATGGGCAGGATTACCCAAGTTCTTAATTTGTAAGAAGTTAAATATGTGTATAATGACAACATTTATCCAATTCTGTAAAAAAATTAGGAATTGGATAAACACGTATTTAACTTCTTATGAGTTATGAATTACCAATTAAGAATTACAAATTAAGAACTTGGATAATCCTGGCCCATGTATCTATTATTTATTATTCTGCTAAAATCAACACGTCATGCATTATTATTTCAGGTATGTGAACTCACTTTCAAAATGATTTGATTCAGAGAAAAACCACGTTTAATAATGAATCTACTGGAGAAATATTAGAGGCTTCTCTGAAATTGCCAAGATTAGTAGAAGGTAGGTAATACATTGAGAAAAAAAAAATAAGCTACTAACCCAAACTAAAAATTTAGTAACTATAACTAAAGAGTGTAGATAACATAGAGGACAGGTCAATAAGTTAGTTATGAAAGAAAATATGAATTAGTTAACTGCAAACATTTATATCTTAACCCAGTTATAGTTGTCTAAGCTACAAAAGATAGTTGCAGCACCTACACTTTAAATTCAAATTTCCTATTTCTATAATAGGCGTTACAACAAATTATTTTAGTCAGTTTAAGCTTTCTAGTTGTAACCAATATTTCTAGTTAATACACAAACAGAAGTAGTTATATAAGCCATAATTTTGTTTTGATGTAAACAGTATAATTATCAATGACAACTAATTTTGCTCGTTAAATTTGTCGCAACTAAGGAGCTTCGTTATGACATGGAACATTTTGGGTTAACAAAAGAAAACATAATACCAAACTTTTTTCTTAATCAGAAATGCTTGCTAACCAAACTGAACCTCATATAAGACAACAGGATTATAATATTTTTATTTTGAGATATGTATGTATAAGTATCTAGAAATATGAGAAAAAAATTAACACTTACTGTCTTATTATGTAAGGGTGCTTGTATATACCACGAAGGAATAACTAGACTACTAGTTGTGGGAACCAAGTTGTTGCAACTAATTTTTTAATAATATTTTTGGCATTTTTTATTTAACTCGCTTAATCAGTGAACACATGTTGCCACAGCCAGAATAATAGTTATCTATCTTTTAACAAAAATTTGTAATAATCAGAACTCATGTCAGTTATAATAATCTATAAAGTTCAACTAATTTAAAATTATTGCAACAACAAGATCAGACTGGTTGTAGTAACTATTTTTTTTAGTAGTGGCTACTAAAAAAGATCAACCCATGTGCTTAGTTAATGCAGTTTTCTCACTGCACATCTGCTTAACAGGGCTCTTCCTTTCTTGTTATTGAGACAATCCTGTTTGTTATAGGTGCTATTCCAAGTAAGCTACCTGGATGCCCTTCATACTCAAGTAAAGATGATGTCCCTTTCCGAGAATGTCCAGACACTAAACACAGAAAGATCGAATGCCGGGAAATGGAAAGGGCTATTGCTGAAAGTTTGGATGTAGCAACTACCTACAATAAAGCAATATCTTTTACTTCGCTACATGAAGCTGACATCAAAATGAACGAACTTGAGGATGGATGGTTGAAAGGAAAAGGAAGAACAAACTTGTGTGTGTTTTTTTTTATTTAAATGGACCCGCTGAAGGGTACCCAAGTGTGAAAGTGTCTGTGTTTCTGTCAGAAGACTTAAACATTCAAGTGTTTTTGGGCAATGTGTTCGTTAAAAAAATATTGTGTTCAGACAAGAGTGTTATAAAACTACCAGTGCGGGTCGAGGATATTATTACTTTAAATAAAGTGCTTCATGAATCCAAAATATTTTTGATAGACAATGAAAATAAAGATGATAATGTTAATGTGGACAACAAAGGTAAGCTTCTCTTAGTTTCGGACATCTTAGAGTCAGTGCAGTGGCAATACCAATCTGAAAAGTGAGATATGATTGAGTTTTTGAAAGAGCAAATTAATCTTTTGAACATTTCCACAAAAAACAGGCTCAGATATACTTGTGAGACCTATCTGTTTGCTTGTTTGCTTCATTCAATATCCCCACGTGCGTATAAGTTTTTGAGAAGCTCGGGTAAATTAACTTTGCCATCTCCAAGGACTCTAAAAACCATGTGTTCCAGTTTCAGCACGGACTCAAGGTTGGAGCAGAATGATGCCAATTTTTTAAAGTATGCATATAAACAAATAAATAAATATTGCAAAACATTTTTAAGTTCAAATGAGTTGGACGAAGAGTCCTCCAATATTAACTTTAGCCGCATATCGGCAACATCTAGGGGAGGACTTTGTTACCCAGGTGATGAAGTCGTCAAAATTGCATCATATGCCTATATTATAATAAAAAAGTTATTTGATAAAGAAGACGAATTTTTAAAACAAAATAAACGTCAAATTTTTAAAGCATTAATATTCAATGCTATAACTAAACTAGAGGACATTTTTTTGGGGCATAATGGCATATGCCATAGTGAAGATCAAATTTTAAAATTATTAATAAAACCAATGACAAACATTTTTTTAAAAAATTACGTTAAAAAGAAAAATGATTCAACTTCAACAAAAACTATGCCTGAATTGAAAAGATGTAAACCAAAAAGTAAATAAAGTACTGCCACAGTTTTTAGTTACTTTATTTGAACACTAATTAACACTTAACACTTTATTTCTACTAGAAACATTTTACTAATACTTATCTAACTCTTATAACATCAACTATAGAACTATAACTCTACTAAACTAACTAGTTTTACTCGTATTTATATTAATATGACTTTCATGAAGACGAACCTTCCTTTTGATTTTATTGCCACACTACTTTTTGGTTTATAACTGCTTTGCATTTTATTCACAGTACTTATAGGTACAACATAGAAAAATCACTGCTCTGTATTTATATATGCGATGTTTCTTTTACTTAACATGACTGAATCTAAATTAATCGTTTTATTCTATCATGTATTCTGTTATTGGTACTTACAAAGATGTGTCAGTGGTTACTCAATAGGTGAACTAACTAAAAAATCATAAACAATGGTTTGTAAATTATAAACTCTTAAGCTAGGTACTACATATAATGTTCCTTTCATCTAGTACTTGTAACAGTAACTTGTTCCTATCTTCGATTTGATATTTATTTTATTAATGTATTCTGTATTTCTCATATATATTTTTATAATTAATAAACTTGTCTCCTGTTTTATCTTGTCTTATTTTAACATTAATAAGGAAGCAAAGGACTTATTAATTTCAAGTACAAGGGTATGATCAAGGTAGGGCCCTGGTAATTTAGGTGAGTAGAAACTAAATTAAAACATACATCAAAATAATTCCCTTTTAATTTAAAGCCCCCCGACCCCCTATCAAACAAAATAATTACCTTCCCTTCAAAAACCGAAAATAGAATGATAAAAACACTAGATAATTACAGCACATTACAGTTTGTTCTCTGGTTTGTTTACATTTTACGGTCGACTCAATGGTCTACCTGTGATGACTCATAATATGCTGCTTCCTGGCCTTGTCGTATAGGTGGCCTTGCTTTACGGCGTTCGTTTGCTTTTGCTGACATCAAATTCTTGCGCTTTGCGCGAAATCCTACAACTTTCCTAATTTAAACGTTTTTATAACCTTTCAAATAAAAAAAGTTATGTATTGGTCCAAATATAGTCAATAACCCTGTACAGGATGTCCCAAATTCGAGCCTCCTCATTGCGATCTCGGAAACTAGAAGAGATAAGACGTCGGTTAAATGGAGGCAAAGTTGCGCAATTTGATGCTGATCAAAATACCACCTTAAAAGTTAAAAAATTCCGGATACTTCCGAAGATATTTAGAAGAAACCGAATATTCGCGATTTAATTTTAATTTTTTTATGACTCTATTTAAATAGATATAACAAAATAAATTTCATATTCCCATTGCTACTTTTTCTGCTCTACAAGATGGTGAAAGAAAGTATGAATATAGATGGAAAGGTAAGTATCTGCAGATTAACAAAACCATCTCTGCAATCATCCCGAAATTTAAAACCAGCAATTATTCTCCCTGCCCTCCTCTGCAGCCTAAAATTTCTGTCTGCACACGCTGTACCTCCCCAAGCTAATATGCCATATGACATTATGGAATGAAAAAGTGCATAATATGCAGACCTCATTGTCTCCATGCTGACACATCCCTTGAGGTTTCGCAGTACGAAGGCATTACTTCTAAGTTTAGATGAGACATTATCGATGTTAAAGTCCCATCTCGACTTTGGGTCCAAAAATACACCCAAGAATTGTGCACAAACAGCACGAGTATTCACACCACCAAGGTATCTCATCTAAAATACCATCTGCTGTGTCTTATCAATACCTCCTACAACAAGGCCAGACGGCTTACACGTGACGTCATCAAAAGTGGTCTTAACTTATTTACAGGCGTATATTGAAATGTGCAATTTCTTTTAAAATTTCACAGTTAAGTAGACATTTTAGATGCAAATATCTCGAAAAAATATAACAAAAACTTGTGTTTTGTAAATTTATCTTTTTTATATATGTAGTTTGAAACGTAATTGGCCTAATACAATACCTCCTACAAGCTGATATTACTTTAAGCACGACTATCATGACTGATAATGTGTATTACTCATCATTTTTTTTTAAATCAAATATGAAATTGCAGTTTACTTACCTTTTTCTGCATACCTACATAAATAATATTTAAGAGCTTCCGGCTAAAACAAGGCTGCAAGTCATGAACAGCCTTTAGACGTGCCTCATTCGATTTTTGTTAAAGGAAAACGAAATTTCAAAGCAAAAACCTTTGAATATCCAGTTTATCAAAATAGAATCTACCTATTTTGATAAACTGAAACTAGATACCACGGTAAAATATCACTATAGGTATAAAAGTGTCATAATAGGTAACAGCTTGGGTAATAGTAATGTCAAATTTGATAGTGCGTTTTCTCCTCGGTTTTCTCCATCCAAAGAACCTTGCAATCTTCAAATATTTATGATAAAACATGAAAGATTTATACAGGTTTCAAATTATTACTTTTTTATGTTAGATTTGGTATATTACTCGGTATATTATTGGGGTCTAATATTTATTTATTAAAAGTCTCCAGTTTCCTTTTTTCCTTTTACCCAAAATATTATGATTATGTTTAGAACAATAATTATTATTAAGAAAGAAGTGTATTTGAAATGCTGCAAAGAAAAATTTTTGAAAAGTCAATTTTTAGGTATTTTTACAATTTTCAAAATGAGTCAAAAGGCTGTTTTGATTTAGATACCTAGTTTAACAACAGCTCACAAAGAAAAGACTTTTTATTGTAAATATCTAAAAATGTGTCTTCGAACTCATTAATCAGTTTTTTAAATATAATATAGGCTGTTGAAACTACGTTCACGAGGATATAAAAGAGCCCCATGACTTAAGGAATTAATTAAATTGTAAGAATCTACTACAACACAAGGTTTACCTATTTAAAGTTAAATTTTCTTTACAAAATTCACAACTTATTTTTTTTTAAACAATATGACAGCAATATCTACTTAAATAAGTGATTAACTGGCATTTCAGATCCTCTGCTGTGTCTTGTGAATGTGACAAATTATTATACTTTCCTATACACATATACATTTTTTGTGTAAGGTAATAATGTGACATATTTTAATTATTGTATTTTTGATCACTTTTTATTGTAACTTTTTTTTTGACTTGTTCCTTTCTACTGTAACTTTGTAGTGCTCGGAATCAAATATCTATCTATCTATCTATCTATCTATCTATCTAAAAACACCCGAGACAAAACCTTTCAGAGCCTCTATAATAAAATGATTAAATATTTTGAGAGCTAATTTAACATTTTGCTTTTTTATAAATGATGGAAAAAGGGCCTTTAAACTACGGGAATATCCATGTTTTAATATTTTGTCTCGTTTTAGTTCTTGAAGTTTTTTGACCACTGAGGGCATATAGCAAACATTACATTACAGCCTTTATGAGGCATAATTACACTAAATATTACTTACTCCAAAATTAGCTAACAGGAACAAATTTTATAAACTTGCTGACCACAGTGAACAAGAACAAAATAAACTCTTATTACACGAACGCAACAGGTCAACTCCAAACATTTTGGAAAGCTAAAAACGAGGCTAAAAACATGAACTTTAGATCTTTTCGGCGAGTTTCCACCGCACATCATTGTTCACATAAATTTACACACACGAAAGTGTAAAGAAATTAACAGAAACACAATCAAAATAGAACAGAACAATAATTAAGAAGCCGGTCGAAAGTACGCCAACTGACAGAAGGCACTGAGGCAGTGTTGCCAGATTTAGAGTTAGTTTCATACATTATTTGGGATGTAAACTATTAACGTATATTTAGTTGGACTTTAATTTTTACAGCATTTGTTGAATGACATTTGAAATTATGTTTTTAAATGGAACCAAATATTTATACAAAATAATTAGGTTATTGATTAGCAACGTTTATTTTCTTAAAGGTTTTGATTCCGTTATTGCTTCACTTTTCGGTTTTTATATATTTACTTTTCGGATTTTAAATATTTATTTATATTTAATATAACTATACTATAATATACCAAAGCAAAAAGTTTGCTTTGGTATATTAGTTGATAAGTATATAATATATTGTTAATTATAATCTTGGAATCCAAGACGAATATTTAACGTTTCTTTGAAAAATAATTAGTGGCAAATAGCAAGTAGCTCAAATTGTGATAAAGCGCCAAATCTGGCAGCACCGGGTACATGACGTCGAGACATTCCAGTCGCCCAGCGTGGCAATCAACGTTAAATACGGAAGTAGGCGCGATAAAATAAACAATACTTTTACTGGACACCTCTTGGCTCCTCTTAATGCTTTTCTTATGGCAAAAAGTATGGACCACTTTTCATGACGTCACTGCTAATTTCAATATCAGCTAGTTGGCCTAGTTGAAGGAGGTATTGGTCTTATCCGTATTGATGTTAAACCAAGTTTCAATCCTTGACCGTGCCTCACACGCCATACCAAGTGCATCCCGCAATGATGGACTAGTGAGAAAAATTGTAGGTATAGTATCATCAGCAAAGAGAGTGAACGACGCCACTGGCTCACTAGCTGGAAGGTCATTTATAAAAATTAAGAACAAAAGGGGACACAGGATGGGGCCCTGAGGTACGCCAATGTCAACCACTCTCTCCGCCGAAAACACTCCAACAACCTTCACTACTTGTGTACGATTTTGTAGGTACGATTCCATAAGTTTGAGACTTCTGTTGCAGAACCCTATAACACTTTAGTTTGCCCAGCAGCATGGCATGACACATAGTCAAAGGCTCTCCTCAAGTCGCAGAAAAGTGCACAACCATAATTCATGTCCTGAAATGAGTCATAAATAGATGACAATAGGTTGTGTATTTACCTTTTCTAAACCCAAATTGCTGTTAATAAGCAAGTTATTATTTTCAAAATATGTAGCCATCCTGACCGACAAGCCTCTCTCAAAGATCTTTGAGATTATTGGAAGCAGTGAAATTGGTCTATAGGTGGAAGCAAGGGCAATATCACCTTTTTTGAAAATAGGAGCCACAATAGCACGCTTTAGTACTACTGGAAAAGGCCCTCTCCAATTCATCCATTTATCAAGTTAGTGAGTGGAACCACTATTAGATTTTTAATGGTTTTTATCATTGATGTCGGAGCTATTTTTATTCTTTAGGCTATCAATCATTTCCCTAACCCCACCAAAACAAACTTCCCCAAAGGAGAAAGATGTATCAGAGACAGGAATATGCTCCATTGGATCAATACCCGTAGCTGGAATATTTTCAACCAAGTTG
>JAEQML010071196.1:0-16300 GCA_016904865.1 Pissodes strobi | reverse complement strand
TTTTTTCAACTTACCAATGCGAGTTACACAGAAGAAAACAACAAAGAACATCCTTATAGGAAAATTGAAAGTCTTAACATATAAATATTAATTGGTGTCAATCAGGCATTACCAGGTTGTGAAATGTATACAATATTTAAAACCGATGACCACAGAATATAAAATTAACGTTCACATTTTAAAAAAATCATCCCTGCTGAAACAGGTGTTGCTTGACGCCTGACAGATCTGGCTGACAGATGACAGGTGGACAGGAACAGATCTAGAAATAGACGTGATTGCAGGGAACTGCGGAGGAACAGAACAGAGTAGAATCGAGGTGCGCGGAATGATGAAAAATTTGAAAAGTAGACAGTCAGTGGAAATGGTTTGATTTATGTGACAATTGTAAGAGGCAATTCCTGTTCCGACAATGATTGGAATTTATCCTTATGGAGTTTAAGGAGGTAATTGTAAATGGAACTTAAGTTTTGGATGTCACTCTTTTTGTTTAGGCAATTTTCGGTGTTATTAATATTAACCATTTCCAAAAACAATCTCTTATAATAATTATTAGCTTTCGCTAAGATTGTTGCCTCGTTGAAGTTGATGGTGTGACCCTCTTTGATGACATGCTCCGAAAGGGCACATGATGAGACCAATCTCCTGCAATCACTTCTGTGGGAGATAATGCGGCCATTGAGGTTTCTTGATGTTTGGCCAACGTAAACTGAATCACAATCGTTACATGGAATCTTATAAACTACATTCCAGTTTTCCTTGGTTGACAAAGGTGTCTTAGTTTTGCTATACAAATTAGAAACTATCTTTACCTGTCTCTTGGCAAACTTGACGTCAGTCGTCTTAAACAGGTTTATAAGCTGTAGAGTGAGATTTTCAACATAAGGCACAACTGAGAAATGAGTGTTAGTATTGTTGACACTGTTATCTGTATTTAGTGGTTCATTGTCAGAAGGACGTAAAGATTGAGATGCCAACGTCAAGGGTTGGCTGGGTTGTAAAAAAATATTTTCTGGAACCGCGTAACTTGTGTCATAAAGAAACTTGTTGATAACTTTGACCGGGTAAGAGTTTTCCAGCAATATAGCCTTGAGAGATCTGAGAGCTGAATCTCTGTGTATTGGATGAGAAAGCTTTATCGCTCTACTTTTCATGCCCAAAATCAGGTTTACCTTCATTTTGAAAGGATGATACGAGCTGTAACTTATAAACCGGTTTGAGGCCATCGGTTTTCTGTACCAAATGGTCCTCAATATGTTGTCGTCAGATCGAATGACTTTCATGTCCAGGAAAGGAACACTGTTGTCACTTTCTTCCTCGGCAGTGAACTGGATGTTTTGGTTATAAGTATTAAAAAGCTCCAATGTTTCTGCAATCCTGTCTCTAGGCACAGAAAGAAGAAGGTCATCCACGTACCTCTTGACAAAAGGAATATGATATGGCACATATTGCAGGAAGTTCCCTGACCAAGTCGTCAAGTACAAAATTGACTAAAATTGGAGAAAGCTTCGAACCCATGGGGGTACCGAAGATCTGTTTGAAATATTGGTTGTCAAAAATGAAGTAGTTTGAGTCAAATATAAAAGCAATTATCTCTATCATCATATCCAGATCAATTGTGCAATGCTGAGAGATAGTGTCGCAATGGGCTCTGATACTGTCAAGAATCACGTCTAGCGGCAAGTTTGTGAAGAGAGAGACAACATCAAAGCTCACAATGACATAGTTATTAGGTAATTGACGGTTGTTAACAAATTCACTGAGAGAAAAAGAATCTCTCACATAGAAATCATTGTTCGTGTCGTATGCTGACGTGAGAATGTTTGTTACAAAGGTAGCTAAGGTGCCATTAGGACAATTTATTGAAGAAACAATGGGCCGCATTGATAAAGTTGGCTTGTGTATTTTAGGTAAAGTGTATAGTCTTGGAGCCACTGAATTGTATGTGGTCATCTTTTTGGATAATTCTTCATCAATGCTGCCCTGTGTCTTCAACAACTTGATAAGTTTATTGGCTTTAGTTTGCATAGTAGTGGTAGGATTACTCATTAGCTTTTTGTAATACTTAGTGTCATTGACCAATTCTAAAGTCTTCGATAAGTAGTCCTCCCTGTACATTGCTACGGTGACATTGCCCTTATCGCTATTTACTATATATAGATCAGGATGTTCTCTGAGGAAAAGTTTGGTTCTATTAAACAATTCATTCATATAAGGTTTTATATCATGATTATGATGCACAAAATTGGTAATGATATTGGTATACCGAGCACGAAAACAATCTTTCTGTTGAGTGTCGAACCCAGAGATAGCAGACTCAAGATCAGCTAGTAATGACGCGATATCGATATCATTGATAGTAGGACAAAGGCTGAATTTAGGTCCTAGAGATAAAAGTTGTTTAATATCTATTGGTATGTCAACCGATGTAAGGTTACGAAACCATCTTTCCTGAGTCTTGATATCCTGAAGTCGACAGTGTTTTAACGCATTGATTTTATTGATGTTTGAACGTTTAATGTGATTGGATCTTTTATTATATGATAACTGTTGTTTCCTGTCAAATTCATCTAAAATATAATTTGGCAAAATTGATGTTAATTGAGAGACAGTTTTAGCTAAGTTTTTTTCAATATTTTTGATTTCAACGAATGTGGACTTGATCTCTAAGTTTATGATACTTTTTCCTAACCTGAAATTGAAATTCCTTATGTTGTTGAAATTCCTTATGGCCGCATTATCTCCCCACAGAAGTGATTGCAGGAGATTGGTCTCATCATGTGCCCTTTCGGAGCATGTCATCAAGGAGGGTCACACCATCAACTTCAACGAGGCAACAATCTTAGCGAAAGCTAATAATTATTATAAGAGATTGTTTTTGGAAATGGTTAATATTAATAACCTTAAAGGTGCGTCCAGACTTGTGACAAAACCCCGTGACGTGACAGCGTCGCGAACATTTTCACGACGAGGCGAACTTCGATGCGTGTCATCGTCGCCTGTCATCCCCGCGTGTCATCGTCGCGTATCATACTCCCGTTCACAGCGTTCCGCTCATTTAAATAAAAAACAGTCGGTCATCATGGACGTTGCAGCAGCAGCGTACATAGTTATAGCTCATTTATTGCGTAATTCTATAAATGTTAACGTTGTCTCCTGTCCACATTCCATCTTGATATTAAAAAAGCAAATACTAATTCGAAACAAAAATAGCCGCTACACTGGTTAAAATTCAAGTAAATATGCAAAACGTTCTTATGATACGCGGTCCCGTCCAGACTTGTCGAACCAAGCGGCGTAGCATCCCTTTGATGCGACGCCAAAAGACCGACAGGACATGGAACGCAGTGATGACACGAGGTAAACGCGGCGATGTCACGCGTTGCGGTTACGGAGTACCGTCCAGACTATACGCGACGAGGTTCGCGACGGTGTCACGATACGTGGTCTTGTCACAGGTCTGGACGCACCTTAATATGTTGACATTCAGAGTATAGTCAAAAGCGGTTTTATCGTGCGGGTCCAAAGGTCACATTTTTCATTAAATATCATTCCTTTGACAAATTTGCCACAAATGAAGTTTTTACTGAAAATTTTGACCTTTGGACCCGCACGATAAGATCGCTTTTGACTATAGATGCTTCAGAAATGTTACACATAATAATACACATAATTTCACATATGACTCACATAGTTGCTAATGGCTAGCCAACGTTCTCGCTTTATTATTGTTATTATATTGTTAGTAACTCACTTTTCTGGAGCTGTCAAATTAGAACTTGTCAACGTAGTTGTCAAGTATGGGATATTCCGAGGCAGCCATTTGCAAGTATGTGAGTTTCAAACTTGAATATTTCTGAAACATCTACTCTGAATGTCAACATATTATATATTTTTATCCGATCGGACGAAAAACGACACCTTTCCGATGTGTATTCTTGCTTGGCAACATGCAATAACTGTACATGCAGGAATAAAAAATAACTGTCCGGGAATATAACATTTCCGTCCTAGGACGGGAATGTAACATGTCAGTCCTATTCAAACGCCTTGTTTGTCAGATCTGACGTCTATCAAAAGTAACATTTAGCTGTAGTTTCCGTAGTTACGTAATAAACTTCAAGCTCACTCGATTCAAAACTTGATTTATGTTGAGTTTAAATTTAAAACACCGTTTTTATTTTGAGTAATATTTGGCTCTATTTTTATAAGTACGTATTCTAATTCAATCGGATAAAAAGTAGCACGTGCAACTGGTAGGAAAATCACATTCCTGAACTTCTGTGTTGCTGGCCTCGACTGCGCCTCGTCCAGCAATTACCACAGTCGTCCAGGAATGTTTTGCTTTTCCTCCTAGTTACAGAATATACTATTTTGAAGCCAGGAGGAAATTTTTTTTCTTTTTAGCGTAAAATATACAGGGTGGTCCATTAGAGAAAACCCATGTTGGTTTTGTTTCGCTGCTTTCCGATACTCACTTGTTTTTTTCAAGGAGCTTAAAAGATAGTAAAGGAAAAATAATACAACTTTTGCATTTACGGTTTTTTTGGTAAGGAATCACCCTGTGTTCCTGGTGAAACAAAAAAATAGCATGAAAAAGCATTTCGTAAATTTCACCAACATTTTACCCTAATTTACCTTTTGTCATTGTCAGTCATGTCAGTGTGAAATGTCAAGGAATTAAATGTAATAACACGAAAAAATAACATGACAAGTTCCTATAATTTTTTTCCTACCGGCCCTCCATACGGAGATATGGGCTCCCAAAGAGCGCCGCTGATTTTAGGTTTTTCTTGAATAACTTTTAAAGTACTTGATGTAGGTAAGTTAATAAAAATTTAATATGATAACACTAGTAGGGACCCCTTAAAATAGGGCTCTTAAAAGATATTTACCTTTTTTAATTTACCAGGGCGGACTCAGGTTTACAGCTTAATGCGTATATTCTTAAAATATTTGTGTGTAGCTCGAACCTTAAGCTATAGAAAAAGTATCCTTTTTCAATATCGATAAAACCGTTTTCGAGTAAAAAATGATAAAGAAATTAATGTTTTATTTTTTATTAAGAAAATCGACTGATTTCTTCGGATTTCTTAATTTTTTTTGGATAACAACTCAACAACGGTTTATTTTATCGCTCTTGAACGGGAATACTTTTTTCTATCTTAAAGTTCAAGCTATCCAAACATTTTTCTGGGTCTTTATCATACAGGGTGTTAAAAAAAATAAGCACTAGGGTGTTAAATTTAGTCCGCCCCTGGTAAACCAAAGAAGCTAAATATGTTGCAACTATTTTAAGGAGTTCTTACTAGTGACCTTTATACTAAATTTTTATTAATTTATGTCAAGTACTTTGGAGGTTATTCAAGAAAAAACGATTTCCAGCGGCGTCCATTAGGGGCTCATATCTCCGTAGGAAGGGGAAAAAATATAGGAACTTGTCACGTTATTTTTTCGTGTTCTATTTGAACCCGGGAGATTTCTCACATTTTCCCGGACACCTTGTATATTCCGTTCACATATTAAAGTCCTCCCCAGTAGGTCATGAAGAAAAAATGTGTTGGCCAACCTGAAATCGCCAAATTATATACTTTTTACAATGATGCGCGTAAATAACTTAGCACCCATAATAAATTATTTGTTCCCGCCTAACCAATGAAAATGCAATAGTACAGGTAATAGTTGTTAGGTTCGAATTCACCTTAACTTTAAGATGACGTTGTTTGGCAACGATGTCTATAATTATTGTTGAACAAAAATAACCTTTATTTCTAAATCTTTGACAATAATGAATAAAATAAAGCATTTGCTTTTGCTCTTTACCTATCCTTGTTGGATGTTCGTAATTTGTATGTTTATTTCAAAAAAAATAAGTAAAAGCATTTGCCTAAATTTTATGCATATCACCCATTGTCAATCATATTACACAGTGGTAAAATGTTAAATATTGGCATAAATTGCCAGCATTTGAAGCCATACCTAGATTAGAATTTAATATCTCAAAATCTCAATAATAATTATTTTAGGTATACGTAAATGAAAACTGCTTTTCGCCTACTTCTGCACTCTTGCTACTCAAGTCGCTACTGCGTGACAACACGACACGGCCAAAAAATATTTTCCTAGTAGAATTATCTATTATCTTTGACGCCGCGCCGGGCAAATTTCAAGCGCACAAATTTGGCAACGTGGCCGGGCACGCGGTCGCTTTTACGGCGAGACTCGCTCGATGGAAGCAGGCTCGAAAAGTCTGCTTCCATAGGAGATTCAAATTTTTAACATGGGATGAGTTTTCTATTGTGTACTATAATATTCTTTGGTTATGCGTAACTGGCGACATCTATCAATGACGAATAAAGTTCTATCTCAGACGATATAGAAATCTGTATCTTACGAACGTTTTCGAATGCACAGCACATAGTTCGTCGTTTCCCACGAGATGGCGCAAACTTTCTATAGAAGCGGGCTTTTCAAAATTCTTATTCACCAAAACGTTTGTAATAAAATTTAATTTAAAATAAATAATCTATATTTTATATTATTTTTTCGAGAGTATCTCTGAATCCAACATTTTTCTGTATATAGAAAATACTTCGACAATATTATTATTTGAAAGTTTTTCGTCAAAGTTGAGGATTAAAAATTAGAAATATGGACGTGTAATAAAAGATAATTTTATTCATGAAATATTTATTGATAATACATGTTCACAAATTGAAAATTGCTACACCGGTTCTAGCGATTTAGAAGGTTAGGAAATCACTGAAATTTATTTAAGAAAACAAATATAATTTGAGGTCGAATCACTTCAAGGTTAAGTGATGCGTCAGAAATACGACCACCAGGGGTGGTGTTCTTTTGAGCGGCACCAGCTTTAAACCACCAAGTTGGAAAAGTCCTGCGAATATAGAGCAGCTTGAAGTTGGTTCCATACTCAAATGAGGGAAATATCAAGTAATTAAAACTATTATCTCAAAACAAAAATCGCCTTTAATAAAAGATAGAATTGATGGTAAATAAAAAGAGGTACAGTGTAATGACTGCACTAGAGGCTAGTATTTAGGTTAATGTAGGACTGTAATAAAATATGTGTTGATGAATGAATGCAAAAAGGCAGAAGAATAATCAATCTTTCAATGCTTCAGTTAGGTAATTAAATAAGATATTACTGAAATGTTAAAATGAAAAAAAAAACAATTTGAGCTGGGAAATGCAAAATTAAGAAAAATATTATTATAAGTAATTATTCTCCCAAAGTTTTCCAGTGAAGGTACGGAAATTAAAAAGGTTGACACAGGTAAATAACCATGCGATTACTCCAATGATATAGGAACCGATCAAAACTACTAAAACATTGTTAGGACAGACAAAAGTCAAGGTAGAAAATAGAAACTCATGGTTAAATTAAGTAAACACTAACAATAACTAACTTTTAGCTACTGGCGCAAAGCAATAAAGTAATGAACTTAGAGGAAAGCCAGTCCTCATATTAGTAATAGCGATATGGAAACGGATTTATGACGAGAAATGAATGTGAATGTGATCAACAACAAACTCAAGGTAATTGAATAAACATACTAAGGAAGAAAATAGTCATTTAAGTTTAATTTGACTAAAGGTTCAGATACAAAATATAGCTGAGTTGCATGATGTCGAGATCTTATAAAGAACTGTAAGGCTTAGGGATGGGATATATAAAACTAAGCGTAAAATTATTGTTCTAGATATGGAATATAGAAAAAGCAAATGTCAACCTATAATTTGTTCACTACAAACAGAAAATTAGGATGTGAGCAAGTCACAAATGCTCGCAGAATCAAAGATTGTTGCTGAGTTGATAAAATATTAACTGCATACTCATTTGAAATAAAAGCTACCGAATTTACCAAAAAAGTGTAACTAAAATGATTACCCAACCAACAGATATTTGTAATTGGCAGTAAATAGTAAGATGTTAAAGTAGCAACAGACTGAATATCAAAATTAAAATGTTACAAAATGTTTAAAAAAGATGTCAGTTTACATATTTGACATTGAAAAAACCCTTTTCGAATGCAGTCCATACTGGAAACACACTATTCAAACATCTCAGACTTGGTGAATTTTCTTGATACATCCAGTCTTTTCTTCATTGGAAGCCTACTTTTTCTGGTTAAAATAGCTCTCTTTTTAAATTCAACAGCCCTTCGATACGGATGTCTGGCCTTAGGAGTTAGGTGTTTGATTTGTGTTATATTTACTTCAGAAAGCGATGCAGAACTTTTAGAAAATAAGTTATATTGTTATGCTAAATTGTTGATAATTATCTATACATATGAAATTCGAAAACATATTTTGTAAGCTTCACAAACAATATTTAGTTAGAAGATATTTTAAAAGTATATAAAAATTATCATTTTTTACAACACTAGTTTTTATCTATTTGAGTAAGTAAACATCAATGAGATTTTTTGATCTAAAAAAAAATACAATAATAATTTTTAACTGCATTTTCAAAACGAAACAGGAAAAGTGACAATCTTAATTTGTAGGCCAACAAATCCATAAGGTGGCATTTTTATGTGGTGTCATTTATGAATAAGTTTACTTTCAGATGTTGATGGTGTTCCAAGTATTTGCGCACTTGAGCTTGGCAGTTTGCAGTCTCATTTGTAGTACTTACCAATGCTTCACATATACGAGTATCTTCAGCTGGAAGAGACTTGAATTCATAGTCACTTAACTAGCACTAGGCATTGTTTTATCGACACATGATTTTTTGGCCCTTTGTTTCTCAGGTTGACATTCTAGCATTCTTTTTAGACGTAAGCTGCGAGAACTGTCAGCAGTAGTGAGTACTATAACAGTCTTGCTAGGAGAAACCTCTTCTGTATTTTCTTCCAATGGAGCTAAAAGTAAACATGGTTTAGAAAAAAAAATCATAAAAAATATCAAGACATAACTTTTCACTACAATCTAATATTGTAATTCACAAAATGTTTTGAAGAACATACCTGGTAAATTAAGTGATGGTAGAACTCCTTTTGAGGTGATTATTTGCCCCAAAATCCTTTGTCATGAAATGCAAGGAGAAAAACTCTACAGTTTCTTTAGACTTTTTCAGGAGTCATTTTTAGAACCAATAGCCTCTTTCCACAGAGATTGACCCACTTATTAAAGCGGATTCTGTCTTTGGATGGGATGGGAAAACAATGCTTGGACTGGAAACTTTTATAGCAATCAATAAACACTGTAAGGAGCTGAAGGCATGGCAAACAGCACTGAAAAGAAAAAGATATACAGTGTTAGGATAAAGTACTAGAACGGTCGATTATCTCAAAATATACAGGGGCTAGCAAGAAGTATCTTATACAAAAGTTGTAGGGCTTTCAAACGTCTACATATCAGTGATAAATTGGAATATAAAGGGTCGCCTCACTAGTTGTGGAGAATCAAAGTTATGTTTTTTTTAATGGAACACCCCGTATATTATTACTTATTTTGATCGTCCAGTCGATTTGGAACATTTTTTATTAACCACATGTTATGCCTAAATTCAATAGATTTTTAGATATCGGCGGTTAAAATCATAACGGATGAAAATGCAATATTCGAACAATACAAGTACTTTATTATCTATGCGAGTTAGCAAAAAATGTCTTATACAAAAGTTGTAGGGCTTTTAAACATCTAAATTAAATTTTAATAGACAATTTAATAACCCAACATAGAAAAAAAACTGTATAACAGGTAACAAGTTACGGAAAAACAGCTCTATTATTTAACAAATGCTGAAAATTGCCCCCATTTACTAGCTGACAATGGTATAAATTGTCGCAAAAATGTCTTTGGGTATTTAAAACCATATATCCTGTTATTCTGTCACTTTCATTTGTAATTTTGATTCTTAATTCTTCTAAATTATTGGGCTTGTTCCTATAAACATTGTTTTTCAGGTGACCCCAATAAAAAAAATCTAAGGACGAAAGATCAGGGGATCGTGAAGGCCATTTGATAGGCCCTCTTCTTCTAATCCATCTATTTGGAAACGTGACATTCAAAAATTCTCTAACCTCACGACTAAAATGTGGAGGAGCTCCATCTTGTTGATACCAGGTTAAGTTAATATCGGGACTTAAATTGTTTACAGCTGGGATTATTTCTTGTCGAAGAAGCTGAATATATCGTTCACCGGTCAAATATCCGTCGATAAAGAAGGGTCCAATTACATATCCCGCAAATAATCCAGCATAGACATTAAGTTTTTGTGGAAGCTGTGTATTTAGCTCTTCATACCAGTTTGGGTTAATTTGCGCCCAATGACAGAACTTTTGTTTATTGACCATTCCATGTAGTGTGAAGGTCGCTTCATCCGAATAAAACAGTATTGCTCGTGAAATGCGGGTTCTTTTCATTCTTTCTTGTAATTATCTCCCAAAATTCTTGTCTTCGATCAAAGTCCACGTCACAAAGTTCTTGTACGACTTGAACTTTTTAAGGATGCATTTTCTCAGAATGAAGAACGGATTTTTGATCAAATTCATGATCTAAAGCAAGTTGATTGGTGGATTGTCTCGGATTTTCTTGTATTGAAAGCAGAACGTCTAATTTGTTATCATCGGCGGTAGCACTCTTAGGTCATCCAGATCTTGGTCGGTTTTTCACACTTCCCGTCATTCTGTAACGCTCTACAGTTCGAAACACTGCATTTTTGCCTGCCTGGGTGCAAATTGTTGTAGATATCACATACCTCCTGATATGATCTCTGTTTATCACCAAACCCCCTCAAAATTAAAATATCAATTCTCTCTCTTTCAGTGAGAAAAAATGCCATGATTATTGCTACTTTGCTTAATTCTGACAGACCTTGACTTTCACATGCGAAATTATTATCCGAGTACTACTCGGTTATTATTGTCAAAAGCTATACCTAACTAATTGTTGTTAAGGTTAATACGAGTATGTTCCAATATTGCGTTATCATCCTTTATGATTTTAAGCGCCGATATCTAAAAATCTATTGAATTTGCAATGCTAATAAAAAATGTTCCAAATCGACTGGACGATCAAAATAAGTAATAATATAAGGGGTGTTCCATTAAAAAAAAACATAACTTTGATTCTCCACACTTATGAGGCGACCCTGTATATTCCAATTTATCACTGATATGTAGACGTTTGAAAGCCATACAACTTTTGTGTAAAGCTGGCCATACACCATGCAGTTTACCGGAAGGCGGGCCTCTCAATTTGCAAATCGGAAGGCAAACTGTATCGTTAGTGGTCATATTGCCCGGAAGGCCGGGCCTGAACTCTCGGCCTCCCAAAAAACAGTCAGAGCTTGATTATTTACCTTCCGGCTAGGTTTTTTGCTTGCAAGTCGGAACGTGTATTGTGACGATATTGGTACAGGCCGAGAGTTATCAGGTTCCAGTCGTAATTCGTTAATTAGGTGCATATTCGAATTCACTTGTCGATTTATTAACCACTGTTTTACCCATTTCGAACGTTTGCGCTTTATTTTTTGCTATTTTTTAGACAATAAAGCAACTCCTATTAACATAAGATCATTTTCCGAGATCTTGTCTACAACTTTTCGCTTCGCACCACACTAAAAACTGAACAAAACCCTCCGAATAAAACGTAACGTATATGCCTTAGCCGAGAATACAGGCTTGCTTCGGGTTTGCGAATCGAAAGTCCTGCCTTCCGGTAAACTGCATCGTGTATGGCGGCCTTAAGACACTTTTTGCTAGCCCCTGTATATTTTAAGATAATCGACCGTTCTGGTACTTTATCCTAACACTGTAAAGTTCAAGTTCGCTAAAATTACACCTTATAATTTTCAGAATGAGCTTTTCAATTCTATATTTTTACGATGGAGCAAATTTAAGTACCTACGTATGTATCTAATATGTAATAATTACATGATTTTAAAAGTAGGCATATTGTACTTGAAAAAAATATGAAAAAAAGCAAAATAAACATTTTACCAATAATTGAAGCCTGTCATAACAAAAATTAATATTGGAATCATGTTACTGCTTTCTTACTGATGGAAACTTGCTCAGAAATTATTCTTTTCATATTTATTATCAGAGCTGGGCGCTACTCGACCTCAAATACTGTACTCGGAGTACTATTAGGATATTCCGTGCCTTAGTTTTTTTTTTCAGTAAAGTACTCAATATGATTATGTAGAAGTGAAAAGAAATTTTATATTCAATTGCACTGGTTACTGCTCCTAAAACTATGGAATTCATCTTTCTAACTTTTTAGTTTCATGTTTACACAAAGGCAAGTGAATTTTGACATACAGTGATAATGACAAAATATGGTTAGAATTTCTAATGAAATTCAAATAGGTACACTAGAGAGGATTTCCTCTCTGATAATATGCATAAAAAACAACCTGTCAAAATTTGATTTTTGCCTTCTAACATTTACCCCAATAATTTTTAGGGCTCATAAACATGAAATTTTTGTGTTTAGAATATTGGATATCTATTCAAATAAAAGCTCTAGGTGAGGTGCAAAAATATACAAGAAAACCCTGTAGGTACTACTTGCAAATAGTAATCTTGAAATGGAGTACGGTACTCGTCACGATGTACAATGAGCATTGTACTCAGTACTCTGTACTCATTCTTCAGTTAGGGCATGTATCTGGTACTAAAGTACAATTTATCAGTACCTGGCCCAGCTCTATATTGTTATTAACACAATTTATGCTTTATGGAACTATTTATTCCTATTTATTAACCTTAAACTATGTGAATTATTGGTACAAAAATGCAATAATAATATATTCAATTTTGGTGTTAAGTTTGAGGGTAACAGGACTCGGATCTTGGGCAACATTTTGAATATAATTTATTCTTTATCAAACCCAAAAATTAATGACCTTTTGCTGGTTTTATAAATATAACTTTACTTTAAAAAGTTCAATTAGAGCCCCCTGTTCAGTAATTTTAGGGCTTGACGGTTTGACAAAGAATAAATTATATTGAGGGAAACCGCTTATCTGAAATATTATTTCCTTAGACTTTATATATTCAGTTTTGGGACACCATATATACATATATATATATATCTATATATATAAAACAAAGTCGGGTTAGTTACACCAGTTATAACTCAAGAACGGCTGAACCGATTTTTATGATCTTTGGTTTGTTGGATTTGTCTCCGCCCCGAATAGCAGAATAACTATTAAAATATCGGAAAAACTCTCGGATAAAAAATTATACACAAAATTAGTTATAAATTAGGCTTGGAGCTCCGTCATCTTCCGCAATTGACAGCTCATGTCACGCACGATTATAGTTTTTTAGTAATATTTGATGTCCACTGCAAATCAGTGACATCCTACACATTATAGGATATAAATTCAACGGAAAATGGTGGGAAAGCAGCATATTCAAATCTAGAAAGATATTGAAATACATAGAAAATACTCGAATAGGAAAATATAAAAAATTATAGAGAATAAATGACAACAACTGTCAAATCGATTGGTATCAATTATTACATTTCAGATCATTCGGTAGATCAGTCATCCGTACTTAGTGTTGCTTAAATATCGATAGTAAAGCAACAACATTGAGTATTGCAATTCGATGAAGTACATCAAATACATCTGCAAATATGTTACGAAAGGCAGCGATATGGCGGTTTTTGGCATCCAAACCTCCAATACTAACTATAAAATTACGCGCTATCAAGTTGGTCGATATGTGAATTGTAATGAGGCGATTTGGCGTATATTCTCATTCCCTATTCACGAACGTTATCCCACTATTGTACATTTGGCGGTGCATCTGGAGAATGGCCAACGAGTATATTTCACCGCGTCGAATGTTGCTCAACGTGCTGAAACTCCTCCAGCGACAACATTGACCAGTTTCTTTGAGATTTGCCAAATGGATCCGTTTGCAGGAATGTCGCTTTACTCGGAGATAATACGTTATTACACTTGGAACGCTTTATCGAAGAAATTACAGCGTCGGAAGCAAGGCGATGCGGTTCCAGGTCATCCGGATGTGCGTTTTACTGATGCTCTTGGTCGTATTTACACAGTTCGTCCTAAGAATGATGAATGCTTCTATTTGCTGTTGTTGCTGGTGAATCTTCGTGGGCCAACATCATTTCAATCATTACGAACTGTTAATGGTATAGTGTGCCCAACATTTCGTGCTGCATGTCTAAATGCAATGCTAAATTTGCTTGAAAACGGTGCTCATTGGACATGACAATCGCTGAAGCGATCATCTCTGCAACTTCAAATCAGATACGCACATTATTTGCAATCATCATTTCGACATGCTTCCCATCGAATCCACGTGACCTGTGGAACAAATACAAGGAAAACATGTCAGAAGACATTTTACATCGAATTCGTGTCAGTTCAGGAAGTCCCGATGTTGAGGTGAATCAGGAGGTGCATAACCAGGCTTTGCTCTTGACCGAAGGCATGTGTTACCTCATGTGCGGCAGTTTGTTAGTCAGGTTAGGAATGACAGCACCAGATCGTGGAATGAATAACGCTTTTATTTGAGAATTGGAACGTGAACGTGAATATGATTGACATGAATTATACCAGTCAGTTCAAACGATTGTACCCCTGTTGAACCCCGAACAGAAGGAAGTCTATAATACATTAATGAAGGCAATAATTGATGATGGAAATAGTGTCTTAATTTTTTTTTGGATGCCCCCGGTGGAACTCGGAAGACATTCCTCATGTCATTGATTTTGGCCACTGTTCTTGCGAGATCTGACATTGCGGTAGCAGTTGCTCCTTCTGGAATAGCGGACAGCTTAAAATTGCCATTAAACCTTCAAACTAATGAACAACCGACATGTAACATTGCGAAACACTCCGCAATGGCCAAAGTTTTAGTAACATCTAAAATCATCATATGGGACGAATGCACAATGGCGCACAATCGCGTATTGGAAGCACTTGACTGAACATTGAAAGATCTGCGCAATGACTCGAGATGTTTTGGAGGCGCAATGATTTTATTGTCGGGTGATTTCCGCCAAACACTGCCAGTCATTCCAAGATCGACTGCTGCAGATGAAATAAACGCTTGCCTCAAATCATCAAATCTGTGGTGATATGTGAAGAAACTTCAGCTGGCGGCAAACATGAGAGTTGCATTGCTGAACGATCCATCTGCTGAAGATTTCTCAAAGCAATTGCTGACTATCGATAATGGTCGTGTTCCTGTCGACGAATCGAGCGGATTGACTGCATTTGCTCCGAATTTTTGTAATTTCGTCTCATCGAAAGACGAGCTCATCAACAAAGTATTTCCGAATATCATTGCTATCCTCAAAAATAACAAATGGTTGAGTGAGCCAGCAATTTTGGCGGCTAAGAACAAAGATGTTGATGACATAAACTTCGTAATTCAGAATCAAATCGTTGGTACTCTGCATTCATTCAAATCTATTGACTGTGTAAGAAACGAAGACGAAGCCACCAACTATCCAACTGAATTTTTAAATCCCTTGGATGTGCCTGGCTTACCATCGCACAATTTACAACTGAAGGTTGGCTCGGTAGTCATCATGCTTCGAAATCTAAACCAACCAAAACTATGCAATGGAACGCGTTTGGTGATAATAAAACCGATGATCAATGTGATTCACGCGACGATACTCAAAGGAAAAATCAAAGATGAGGAAGTTCTCATTTAGAGGATTCCGATGATCCCAAACGATATGCCCTTTGAGTTTAAGCGAATTCAATTTCCGTTTTGTCTTAAATTCGCCATGACGATTAACAAATCACAAGGCCAAGCCTTGAATTTTTGTGGTCTGAATGTAGAAAATGCATGTTTTTCTCATGGTCAATTGTAGGTGGCATGTTCACGTGGCGGCAAACCATCTGCTTTATTTGTTCTTGCGCCTGAGAATAAAACGAAAAATATCGTATATCACAATGTGCTTCAGTGAAGAGAATCAATCCGAGTCAACCAATACAGCAATATACATAGCTGCAATAAAGCAAATGTCTTGCTGGCATGCCATTGAAATACTTGATTTTTGTACTTTTTTTGAACCTTTCTTTTCTTTAAATATACATATTATCCTAATAAACTAATAATAAATGCGCATGATAATAAAATAAAAAATGTATATCATAATGTGCTTCAGTAAAGAGAATCGACCTGAGTCAACCCATGCAGCAACATATGTACATGCATAGCTGCAATAAAGCAAATGTCTTGCTGACACGCCATCGAAATACTTGATTTTTGAACTTTTATTGAATTTTTGTTTTCTTTAAATATATTATCCTAATAAACCA
>MU195254.1:3824-16300 GCA_016904865.1 Pissodes strobi | reverse complement strand
TTTTTTTAATTTCAGCTAAGATCCAGAGGAGGCCTTCACGACCATCAACCACTCGACGCACTTTACAGAATACGAATATTACTTTAGGAAAAAAAATCGAGCAGTTGTACAGCGCAATACAAATGTCCCAATTGAAAAGATGGTAACTAATTGTTATCAACGGCTTTAAAAAAAGCCGCGCTAATCAAATTTGCAGTAACACCACCGATTTTGGAAGATTTACCAGGTGAAAATGAATTAGAACAGGCAACATGTTCGTCTAGTACCTCTAGCGCAAGCAGTAATAGTTCAGATGTTCATGTCTTCAGTAAGCCTGATTCTGAAAATGATGGTCTTTTGTATGTAGCGGGATATTTAGCTAGAAATCTCGAACCAAATATCCTACTTCAGGAAGTTACTCGTACCAAAATGAACCCCGGGAACTACATATCTACTCAGTGTTATCATGGGTAAAGTTTGTCGTTTGGTAGTTTATCGGAACCTTCAGATTCATGGGCGAAAATGTAGATAGAAGTCGTGAACAAATAATTCATAAAATATCATAAAGAAACATTTAAAACAAAAATATATCGTGAAGAACACGGTGAAGTACATATCAAAAAAGTGTACTGACGTACGTTTAGTTAATAAGGGGATTTGTTCGTCAAAGGGTTTTTATAAGAGTCATCAAATAAATTGTTACTTGGGAGTACTTCATATGTACCATTTTTTAATTCACGAATCAGTTCTCCGATTAATATATTAGTCCAGAGTAATTGGATGTGATACCTTCACTTATCACATACAACAAGCCAGTTATACCTAGGTATAACTTAACTTCCCAATGCTGACATTCGCACAACCGGAGAAACAATGACGTAAATGCAAAATTTTCATAAATTAGGTTTAATACATAAAGTATATTGAAAAATGATTGTCTTTACGGTAGAACAACGACGCAATGTTAATTCGGCGTGTAGCCGTCAGAATGGCAGATGACTCGAGTCAAATTGGTGGTATTTAAACGCCTCCCTGGGGTAACAACGACCTAAGCGTCAGTTCCTTCTTAGCTGTAGTAATGAGTGTATGTCGTGTATTGCAACATCGACTTAACTGCTAGTTGCGTCATCGAGTTTAAATTTTGTGTTTCAGTCGAGCGGAACAAGCGTCGTTTTACGTCAGTGATTTTTGAATGTCAAATGACTCAATTGTTTCTTGTTTCATTTTGATTGATAAAGATGAGTATGGTGTTATAAAACAATTGCCATAATAAGTTTGATATTCATAGGGTTACCATCTACATAAGTTTTAATTTTATATCTATACGTAATTTTATTTTATTTTATTCTCATAGTGTTTATAGTGTGTATTTAATTTATTATGGACAACAATAATGCGTTTTGGCATGGGCGTTTTCTGCGAATGGACGGCAGAAACGTCAGGATTGTTGCGGGCTTACCCGTGGGGTTAAACTCACAACAACCCCTCGAGCAGTCGCAACAACCCCTCGAGCAGCCTGAACATCTCGGCGAGCAGCCGTAACAAGCCGTCGGGCAGCCGCAAGACGTCAAGCAGCTGCAACAAGCGGTTGAGCAGCTGCAACAACAACTGCAACAAACTGTCCAGCAGCTGCGACAAGCTGTCGACCAGCTGCAACAACTGCAACAAGCCGTCGTACAGCTGCAACAACAACCCGTCCAACAGCTGCAACAACCACCCCAACAACATTTCAACAATGTTAGGAGGAGATTGTTTCTGGATGCTGTGTCCTCCGATGAGGACTCCGATGTGGACTTTGATGCGGCGACAGTTCGGTGGCAGTTGCGGCCACCTTTTCAGGATGCTTCATGTTCAACAACCGACCCCGACTTATAGATTTTAAACAATTTAGTGCCCCATAAACATTTAGTGCCCCCATAAACATTTAGTGCCCCCAAAACAATTAGTGCCAGTAGAGACGATTTTAGGATTAATATTTAATTAAATTAGTGCATAAGTAAGTACATAATATGGTAAATTTTAAGTTAATAAATTATTTTACTCAAAATTTTCAAGTAATCTACTTTTTAAACAACATTCTATTAGAAAACTAATTGCTTAAAGTACACAAAAGGTCAAAATTTAGCTAATAAATATTTTTAAACTTTCAAGTAATCTACTTAAGGTTTTATTAAAAACGCATTACTTGATTATTAAATTAGTACATAAGCGAGAAAACAAAATAGTCATTTTTCGTTGATAAATAATTTAAAATTCATGTTAATCTTTTATCATTCATCAATATGAGATAATGAAAATTTGTATTTATTTGAACTACTATACCAAATATGCATATAATAAACAGTATTTGACATACTCATATTACCATTTAAATGAGTACATAACTAAACAAACAATAGTGGGTATTCAGCCACTTGAGCCAGACATGCGTCTTTGTTAATCTTTTATCATCTATATTTATATTTAATGCAAAAAAATTCAAATAGCTTTCTCTCATATGTTAATATAGAAAAATGATCGTTCACACTCAATTTTGTGAGTCAGTTTGTCTTTAATATATAAATAAAAATATTTAAATTATTTTACGAAATTTATTATTGTTTTTTTTTTTAAATAACTACTATTTTATTTTAATACTAGTTAAATTGAATTCAAAATTTGGATAGTTGGTTATTTTTTATAGTTAATGTAAGAAAACGATTTAAATTAGCTTATCTAATACGGTACTATAGGCATATGAGTGTTAGCATCAATATCAAAAACTTCATTAGTAACATTACAATAGGATAAATAAAAGATATATAAATTATTTTGCCAAATTTTATTGTTGTTTTTCAAATAACCACTATGCCATTTTTATAATAGTTAAACAGAATTCAAAACTTGTATAGGTTATTTTGCGAAATTTTATTGTTGTTTTTTTAAATAACTACTATATTATTTTAATACTAGTTAAATTGAATTCAAAATTTGTATAGTTGGTTATTTTTTTATAGTTAATATAAGAAAACGATTGAAATAAGCTTATCTAATACGGTACTATAGGAATATGAGTGTTTGCATCAATATCAAAAACTTCATTAGTAACATTAAAATAGGATAAATAAAGGATATTTAAATTATTTTGCCAAATTTTATTGTTGTTTTTCAAATAACTACTATGCCATTTTAATAATAGTTAAACGGAATTCAAAATTTGTATAGGATATTTTTTTTTATAGCTAATCCAAGAAAACGATTAAAATAAGCTTATCTAATACGATGCTATAGGAATACGAGCGTATGCATCATTATCAAAAAAATCATTAGTAACATTACAATAGGATAAATTAAAATATTTAAATTATTTTGCCAAATTTTATTGTTGGTTTTCAAATAACTACTATGCCATTTTATAATAGTTAAATGGAATTCAAAATTTGTATGTACATGTTATTTTTTTATAGTAAATACAAGAAAACGATTAAAATAAGCTTATCTAATACGGTACTATAGGAATATGAGGGTTTGCATCAATGTCAAAAACTCCATTAGTAACATTACAATATACACAGGCGTTTGGTATGGTTATGTGATACAATGAACTGAAACAAATTATACATTTCAAATCATTGATTGAATATTCCATTTTTCTCTTATAATGGGTATTAACATGTTTATGAATAGTAGAATTTTGAAAAAAATAACACAATATATGATCTTTTCTATCCGGAAATGTTGTTACAACAGCATAACTCTGCGTTATGCAAAACACTCGGTTGAAAAAACCAATCTCATTATAGTTTCCACATTTCCATCAGCATATTCATCTTCTGCATCCGTTTCCATTTCTTCTGGATTGGATGGTTCTGCTTCGATTTGCATAAAATTGTTGACATCATGGTCACCTATAAACTGAAATTTTTCGATGTCTATTGAACCTAAATCTCTAACATTTAGAAAGTCCAAAACTCTCTGGATGTTTACATCATCCCTAATATCATCCATTTTGTATTGCTAATATCAAAACTTCTTTCTTCACTAAAATCGCTTATAATTGCCAGACTTAGGAACACAAATTTCTACATTTCTGTTCGTCTATAGGATTTTTGTTATTTACTTTAATTTTTTCACCACTTGCTTTTTGGAACCACTATTTCTTTTTCGTTTTCTTGTATTCACCATTATCTACCTGTACAAATTTTGAATTAAAGTTTTGAGCCTTAAGCTGCTACTTTTATAATAGCTGTTTAAGTGGGGAATAAAAGCTTAAGGTTACGTACAAAATGTATCAAGGTTATACCAAAGGCAACACCTTGTTTCATGGTGGGAGAACGTCCTCGGTAGGCGGAGTGTCGACATGTATCAAGGTTATACGGAGGCGAAATTTAACAAGGTTACATTACAGAGTGAATCAACACCCAGACTTGTGTGTATCTTAATAGTAGAACTAACATTTTACAGGACGGCACAAACTTATTTCCTTACAAGAGAGACTCCTCAAAACCCAATGAGAGAGAGCCCTCACGGAGGCGATAAATTGCCTCCTCCGTGAGGACTCACTCTCGTTAACACACTACTGACCATTTACCAAGTTTGACAGCCTGTAAAATCTAAACGGCTAAAGATAGAGCAAATGGTTTGAACTTTCCTATCTAGGTTTTTCATAAGCTCTCGTTTGACACTAATTTTAGATCCAACCAGAGGTTAAATTTAACCGAAATTTCTTAACCTCTGGTTAAATAAAAAAAAAGTGTCAAACGATAGCTTATGAAAAACCAAGATAGGAAAGTGCAAACCATTTTGCTCTATCTTTAGCCGTTTAGTTGTTACAGGTTGTCAAACTTGGTAAATAGTCGACTGTCAAGATATCAAAAACAGTAACAGATAGGTGTAGGACATTATTTATGAAAAATCCAAATATGCAATAATATATAGGGTGTTCCATTTAAAATGTGACAGTTGATACTACTTTTTAGTAGAAGCGGCAACACTGGACTGTCGAAAATATTTTAGCAAGGTAGAGCATATGCGTTTATGTAAACGACCAAATTTTCAGAATGATCCGTTGAGTGGTTCTCCAGAAACGTCTAACCTACCATCGACCGTGAATCACCTTGTATAATCGCAACCTTGCAATGCTCGTTCCTTCGAGGAATACCTTCAAAAACAGCGAAAGAATCTTAATCGAAAGAAGCGGTGCGTTACTGCAGATGAAGAAGAAGAATTAGATATTTTATTGATTTGTAAACATCTTACGCGGCGGTATGAGGATAAATCTCAGCAAATGCGACGGAAATGTGCAAGCGGATGGGGACGGAAATGTGTAAGCGGCTGTGACATCATAACAATGCGCAGTGATTTTACGAGGGCTGCTCAAATATTTATGAATGCCGATATAGGATACACATCAGTATCTCGAGTACTACGAAACTCGCTCATTTTTGTATTATATTTTCAAGGTAATAAACGTTATATATTTATTATTAATCTGACAATAACTATTTCTATTATGTATTTACAGAAAAAATACATTGAAAAATATGGATAACATCCATACGAAATTTTACCTGTTGAGGATCTTACAGAAATTCATAAAATAAACAGAGTAGCTTACTGCCGCGAAATGCTTCGACAGAAAAATGAAGCCAATAATTTTTTCCAAAAAATATTGTTGACTGATGAAGCCACATTCTGCACTGCTGGTATTTTCAATAAAAAAAAAAACACGCATGTTTGGGCTTCAGAAAATCCGCACGCCATTTCTGAAATCAAATTTCAGGGTCGCCAGTCAATCCATATTTTTTTAGCCGGTATATTAAACATTCAAATAATTAGCCCAATCCTCTACGAAGGGTCCCTAACAGGAAACAGGTATTTCAGTTTCTTGGCTTAGAATTGAAGATTTATTAGAACACCAACCAATACAAATATATAATCATATTATATGGCATCAAGACGGGGCGCCGGCACATAATGTTTTTCCACTGAGAGACTACCTTAATAACCGATATGAAATGTGGATAGGCAAACAAGGAATTATTGAGTGGCCGGCTAACAGCCTGGATTTTATGGGGATACATAAAAGAAATTGTATATAATAGCGAAAAGAGTAGTAACTTAGCACATTTATGACAAAGAATAGTCAAGGAAGTAAATAATTTAAATATGTATAATCCAGATTTTATAGTTAATGCAGTAAATAAATTAGAAATCAACTATAGAGATTGTATTGAAAATAATGGTCCACATATTGAACGACTGTAGATATTACTTCATAAATAATAGATTTTCCATAATTATTATAGACCGGGGGATAGTGACAGATTTTGGGACACGATTTTACTCAGTATGCCTGTCAGAGGACAATATGATCCGTATATCGTCATGATAATAATGCATGAATCAAAGAGTCGTCCTGGGTTCTTCATATTAAAAAATGATTCTTCATTTGTTCGAAAACTATGTGTTTTGGTACGATTTAATCGGACTGCCATGTGCTTTGTAATAAAATTCAAAATATAAATTCCTCGGAAACCCATTGGCATACCGTTTAGATGGGCCCGAAGGGCTGGTATGGCCACGTGAACTTGTATTTGAATATGGACATTTTCGGCGTTTTTAAACAGGCTGCCACTGATAAGTATACAAGTTCTTGTTATAAAACTGCTTAAGGAAAGATGGCATACCGATTGCGTACGCCCAAGTACTGTTTACATTGCAAAAATTTTGTACAGCTATGGAATAACATTCTGTGATTTTATTCAGTGCAAAATTTGTTGTAATATTAAGTTTGTATCCTAAAATGTTGATATGTAATATGGCATACGAGTTGTGCGGGTTCGTCATATTAAAAAAACAAAATGAAGTTGCAAAATAGGAAAAGAAAATCCGTGTTTTTAAGCAGTATGCCTTTTTGTTTTTATTATAATCATGGTATATTTAGGTGAAATACGAAACGGCATACAAGTTGGGCGAGTTTTCCATATAAAAAATTTAAAAAAAATTAGGAAAAAAAATCCGTGTTTTTAATTAGTATGCCTCTTGGTTTATAATTAGAGTTAGTAATTTACTTTGTTAAAATAAAAACGGCATACAAGTTGTGCGGGTTTATCATATTAAAAATTTTTTAAAAAAATTGTTTCTGACGGGAATCGAACAGAATCGCCCACACCTCAAGAACATGGTATGATGCACTATCAGAGCTCGTCAAGTAGGAGGCAGTAGGCTGTGTTGCCATTGACAGCACCGCGATTCGAACAATGCGTCAATTAGGGAAAGGTTTGCTCTCATTTTTAGGGTGCTTACACGTTTCTCAGAGATGGACCATGAGAAACTGTGTTTCGTGCGTGAAAAATCAAATCCTGCCATAAAACTCTTTACATACAGTACTTTATCGAAGTGCGCGGAAACTTTGCAGCTAAGACTAAAGCATAAACTGAAGTACAGTGAGTGTAAAATTCCAGTGCAAGTGAGTGCCACCTTTGGTTACCACCCGAGGTGGTATAGCACTTTCAAAGCTTTGGAATAGAAATATAGGTCTAATGAACCTCAATCAAGTATCTAAGTATTTAACTGCTATATATTATTATAGCATAAGCACAAGCTTTGAATATAAAATGGACAGGAACGAGCAATGCGCACCTCTCATCACTGCTAGGTGTTTTTAAGATATAAATATAGAGCGTTAAACATTTATATATTTTTATCTTCTTTCTCTGGTAATTATTGATATTTTAGTTACATATTTGTTACATATACACATTTAACTTGTTCAATATTATGTCTAGATATCTTTTCCTTTACTTTCTTCTAAGAAAATATGTTATTATTGTGTGAAAAAGTGTAAAAATCACTATCATTTCAATTTCATATTACTAAGGTAGTCTATCTTTGTTTCAACTCTCCTAAAAATCAAAATAGAAAAACATAATGGATTTCCAAAAAGCAGTACTGTTTTTTGTTCACAACATTTTGCTGATGAAGATTGTTTTGATCGATCATCTAAGCTTAAAATGAGTCTACTACTAAATGCTATTCCAACAACTGAAGTTGAGTGATTAAAATATGTAAGTTATATGTATTTTGATGAAAAGTTTCTTTATTATTTTTCCTGTCATGTAGAAATTTTGCCATAAAACAAAGCTATTTCTCTATTAATGATCTACCACCATGCAATAGAAAACTCCAACAACACATATTGCGTACGACATAATTATATTAGTAATATGTGGAACAATGCGTACTTGTCCAATCCAAGCACCTTAAATCCGACGGAATTTGGCTGGATGATAGAACCGAATAATACCTTCAAACCCTCCGTTGATTTGAAGACGACGAGGTTCCGCAATTCGTTCATGAAGTCTTCATTGAACCGAACGCTACAGAACTTAATAAAAAAAAATGACAACCGTCACCCATCATTTACACAGATTATATAAGGTCCTCATTAAAATGTGAAATACCGATGATTATTTACAGATCATGAAATGGATGATGATAATGAAGACGATGATGATGGCCTCAATGATGAGGAAGACGATAAAATCGACATCGACGTGGATAGTGACACACAAGAAAAGGAGAATGATAGCGACGAAGAACCAAACTTCGAAATAGATATTGTGGAGTGATGGAAAAAAAATTACTCCATAATTATGATTTATATGATTGATTTCCAATTAACTATATTTTCATAAATTCTTTTTTTATTCTCTATGTTTATAAACTTTAGACCTCATCAATCGGTGTGTCATTTGTTATTCCACCTACATATACCATGATTATAAGAATAACAAATGTTACGTTTTTCTTACACCGGTTTTTTCTATACCTATTTGCATTTTTTTTTTAATATTTTCGACAAGCTTGGGCCTTATCGATCGGTATGCCATTTGCTATTCCATCTACATATACCATGATTATAATAAAAACAAAACGGCATACTGCTTAAAAACACGGAATTTGTTTTTTCTATTTTGCAATGTTTTTTTGCGTATGCCTATAATTTATACCCTCTCAAACGATATGCCAATATAATGTACATCATACGATACCATTAACTGTATGAAAATAGAATGGCATACTGACTAAAATCACAGAATGTTATACCATAGCTGTACAAAATTTTTGCAATGTAAACAGTACTTGGGCATACGCAATCGGTATGCCATCTTTTTTTAAGCAGTTTTAGAACAAAAACTTGTATACTTGTCAGTGGCAGCCTGTTTAAAAACGTGGAAAATTTCCTTATTCAAATACAAGTTCACGTGGCCATATCAGCCCTTCGGGCCCACCTTAACGGTATGCCAATGGTTTTACGAGGAATTTTTATTTTGAATTTCATTACAGAGCACATGGCAGCCTGATTAAAATCGTAACAAAACACATGGTTTTCGAACAAATGATGAATCATTTTTTAATATGAAGAACCCAGGACGACTCTTTGATTAATGCATTATTATCATGAAGCTATAAGGATAATATTGTCCTCTAAAAGGCATACTGAGTAAAATCGTGTCCCAAAATCTGTCACTATCCCCCGGTCTATTATAAATTATGTATTAAATATGCAATTAGGTATAAATCGTAAAATGTTTATTATCAAATATTTCAAAAACGGTGAAAACAAATTTGGACATATTATATATTTTTGAAATCAGGATGAAAGGATCTTTCATTTTAGCGAACAATATACAGGGTGTTCCATTAGAAAAACAAGTTGGTATTTTTGACGTTTTACGATGCTTATTTGTTCTATCTGATTACGGATTCTGGCGGTTTTGAAAAAATCCTATAACTTTTGTATTTAAAGTTTTTTTATCTTCGAAAATAAAGGCTGTAGTGGGTGTCAAAATATGAGGAATAACCCTGTACTTTGACCAAATTCATGCATTTATGTTCAAAAATCCGGAAATAAAAACGCCAGCAACATGTAGCAGCTGGAAAGGTCTTGAAACAGCTGATGAGCATCTATCTAGTTAATCTTTCGACTTTTAACATTAATTAAATGACAATAAACATAAATAACTAATAGATAATATTTGTCATGTTGAGTATTGAATTAATAAATAAATTTTGCAGATCCGGAAATAGCCTCCGCAGTGAAGATACTCTTAATTCCGGAGAATTTAAAAATAAATTCATAAATAAAAGGCAAAAGAGAGAGATCTGCGGAAAGGCGTCATCAAGAAAAATGGCCAGGTAGGATCGATACTTGGATTTATTTGAGAAATTTGTGGAAACAGCAAAAAAAACACAATAGTGGCTACTTCCATGTTAATCACTGCCTACAAAGTTTTAGTTATCAGTTTTGGCTCAGCCTGACAATAAGAGACTAATTTAAGTTCGTTTATTTTTTTAGTAGGTACAATAATTACTATTTGAATAACAATGTTTCATTAAAAGTTTTAAGAAAATAAAAAAGTTTATCATATAAGGCTATTTATTTTTATGGACTGTGCGACAGTGTAGGTGCCTATAGGTAAAAAAAGGAAGTCGAGACAATTTATAAAACTTCTCAACTATTTAAAACCAAATTTTGAAAAATGTATGGAAAGATTTAACTAAGGCAATGTTTCAAATATTTTGAGTTGGTTTAGGCTGAGCAATATTTATTAATTTTATTTTCCATGGTTTATTGGCTGTATTGATGGGACCCATATTAAAATCCTACCACCAATTCTTATTACAATAGAAAAAAATACACTCTGTTCTTCTTCAAAGGGTATACAATCGCATACTTTTCTTGGATGTCTATGCTGGAGAACTTGGCTCAATGCATGATTCAAGATTGTTTGAAAAATCGGATTTGCGCTTTCAGATCAGTAATAACTTGATACAGTTTCCAAATAATAGCCATCTTATAGGAGATCTAGCCTATCCTATACGTTGTCAACAAAATCCTTGTTGGTGGGCTTCAAAGATAATGGGAATTTAACAAATAGCCAAAAAAGATTCAATCAAAAGCTGCCTCAAAGTAGGGTAACAATTGACAATACGTTTGCTCTCTTAAAAGGCCGATTTAGAAGACTAAAGTATCTAGAGACTACACGGATGGATATAATTTGTACAATAAAAGTTGCGTCATGCATTCTCCATATTTGTATTTTGATGGGAGATACTGCAGTTGATATTTTAAATTTGGAGGAGGAAATGGAACATGTAAGAAACTATGAAAATCCTGTGGAACAGCCTGATTTAATAAGAAGGCACAGAAGAGAAGCTATTGAAGAAAGAAATAATGTAGTTATTGTTATACAATAAATTAATTTGAAGGCTTATTAGCATAATAAATGATAAGGTTGTAATAACTTTTTTCTTTAAATATATATCTTTTTTAGAAGTTAAAATAATTTGGAAACTTTTAAGTAGGCAATACTTTCAGACCTTTGGAATCTTGGGAAAAAGCAAAATGGTTGGTACTTGCAAACTTCATTCATTACTTCATGTGTTTCCAAGCAGGTTCCTTAACGACACAACCGACAAGCAGTTTCTCAGAAGAATATTAGCCCGATTATAACTTTGAAAAATTCACAGTCTTCACAAAGATGCAGCCGGGGGAGACATTGAAAAAAATGCCGAAGCAGAATGCAACGCTTACTAATTTTGAGATCTGGGAAAACTCTTAATTGTGGGGGAATGTAATAGTTGATAGAAGTTTGGGTAAGATCAGGTTATATTACGTAAGTTTACTTTACCAAATTATACCAAACAAAGGCATATTACTTGAAGTTTCGTTCTTTTTTACGATTTATAACGTTATGTGTGGTTGAACAAGCAAAAACTGCATTCAATTCGTCTCTCAATCCCCGATCTAACGCGGTTAGTTTCACTTAGTATCAACTTATTTTAGTCATTTGAGTCGGTTCCGATACGTTATAATTAAGTTTACTAAATTTGGTTATTTTTGGTTAGTCGTCTAATCAACTTCCGGTGAGTTTCACTTAGTCTCAATTTATTTTAGTCATTTGTGTCTGTTCCAATACGTTATAATCAATTTTAACAGATTTGGTTAGTTTGGGTTAGTCGTCTAATCAAATTTTGATTAGTTTCACTAAGTCCCAACTTATTTCACTTATTTGAGCTGGTTCTGAATTTCTGATACGTTATAATCAATTTTAATAAATTTGGTTAGTTTTGGTTAGTCGCCTAATCAACTTGCGATTAGTTTCACTTAGTCTCAAATTATTTTAGTCATTTGAGTCGGTTTCGATACGTTATAATCAAGTTTAATAAACTTGGTTCCTTTTGGTTAGTCGTCTAATCAACTTCCTGTTAGTTCCACTTAGTCACAAGTTATTTTACTTATTTGAGCCGGTTCCGATATGCTGTAACCAATTTCAATAGATTTGGTTAGTCGTTCAATCAACTTTCGATTATTTTCACTTAGTCTCAACTTATTTTAGTCATTTGAGTCAGTTGCGATACGTTATAATCAATTTTAATAAATTTGGTTAGTATTGGATAATAGTCGAATCAACTTCCAGTTAGTTTCACTTAGTCTCAACTTATTTTAC
>JAEQML010071193.1:0-16301 GCA_016904865.1 Pissodes strobi | reverse complement strand
AGGTGAAAGACAAAGCTCCGAAAAGTAAGAAGACTGATTACAATAGACTGACTAAGGAAGTAGAAAAAGAAAGCCTTGAAGGAAAGATCACTGGCAACTACGTTCAGGAACAGTCACTCAACTACCGACTAGTTTAAAAGAAAGTGAGTTGGAGGCTGATAAAGTATATGCAAAATATGAAGTAAATGCAGATACTAATACCTCAGTCTCTAAGACAAGCTGTTTAGAAAACATCAGTTTAATGAATTGTGTACCTGAAGCTGTACTAAATATACTAAATAATAATTGTGATCACTCTAGCGACTCTAAAATCATCAGCAAGAAAATTGACAAGAAAAGTTCTTTGGGTGGCGATGGAATGCTAGAAATTCCAATTTCGGATGGAAATAAGTTAAAGGAAAATAAGGAATTCTTAGCAGGGGTTAAAAATCAAGTAGTTTCAACACCATCTTTTCTAAATGATGAAGAGTGTGACGAAAACCCCCTCCAGGAAGGAACACCTTCTGAATAAGGTGAGTGGCCAATCACTGGTGTGTTTACCCTAGTTACTACTGCAAACACCAAATATAACCCGGATCAGACAAAATCCATCAACTAATTGTTAGAAAACTCCAATGGCCTGACTCCGGAACAAACTTGTCTGTTGGGTTGCTACAAAATGGTGGTAAAAGTGGCCATAAGTGCCAAAACATTGAATCAATTAATGACGATTAAAATTAATTAATTATAGGTACATAACAGTGATTAAGAATTATCAGTCCATAAAAAAACATCTACCAAATATATCAATAATGTATTTAAGTCTATATAATGGAGGAAACTAGATCGGGGAATCAAAACAAACATAGACTACATCACAATTTTATCCACCCGAACAGAATTTTTCGCTCGACGCGCTTTTTGCTAGTCATGTTAACATCATAAGGAGCTGAATTAAACTTGAGTTTAAATTTTAATCAGAAGATAATGTTATATTATAGCATACACTGTAGCTGTTCATTATAAAAGGTGCTGAATTTGGGCAAAAGTGTAATTATACTTATTATTAGTCATCAAATCAAATTACAGTAATTACCTGTGAATATTAAGACTAATTCAAATTTCAATAATCTTTCTAGCTTTAATTTTTTCTGATAGTTCTTATTTAATATTCCTATAACTTTTATGTAGTACTTAAAAGCCACTAAAGCCTGAATCAAGACATGATGTGCCGACGTAGTTAACTAATTTAAATAGCGTTGATGTCTATCTTTACTGCATGAGTAGATGCCCTAAAAAAACTCAAGTTATTTTTTCGTTGTTTTGCTTTCATTAGTCTGGTTTCCAAAGACTGTGTTTGTCTTTCCATTCCACCACCGTGTGGATAAATAAGATGAAGGTTATGCTGGAAGAGGATAGGAATGCCAGCAAATTTTAAGACGATATACATTTTCAACAACATTTTGAAATATTTCTAAAGGATTTTAGAGTGCAACAAGACAAAAACTCAGCTGTGAATCCGCTTATAGTATAATGTAGATAATTAGTAGCATCAATATTCATTCATGTTGTCTTTTCTGTACATTATGAAGTGTGTACTTATTCGCTATCCAGTAAGTGGCATCTGGTGTCAGTAGCATTTGTATACATTGCCAAGTATGATAAAATGTGAGTTTGCTTCGTTTTACTGCCGAAAAAGTAGCGAGGACTCAAAAAACAGACAAAATTTCGATAGGGAATTTTTAGGAGAGAGAGGTTTTAAATGCTTCTCTATTTCTAAAATGTAGGAAGAATGCACTTTTCACGGAAAATTAAAAAAAAATGTGGCTTTCTAGTTCAGAAAAATAAGGTTTTCTGTTTGTTGATATTTTTTTAGAAAAGCCGATTAAGACGATCAGCTATGCCAAAAACTGTATTAGAAGACACTTTGGAAATGATGATGCATTTTAAACGACGTGATCTAGTTGAATTTAATCATTTTTCATTTCAAGTTTTGATACGACACCACTTAGTATTTTATTACTGGATAACGAAACAATCTAATAATAATACTAATAATACCAAAAAATCTCATCGCTTCTATCGAAAATGCCGTAAGCGTACAAGCCAGACGACGCATAGCTATTTTCGAGAATCAAATCTCTAACAATTTTACTTACTGTTAAATGCGGGTATTAAGTCACCTGCTTCAAAACCTACACCTTTTGCTAATCAGTAAAACAATTATAATAATTATTTTTATATCCGATCGGACGAAAAACTATACCTTTCCGATGTGTTTTCTCATCGCAAAAGTCATGATTTCAGTATATTGTATTCGTTGCTTGGCAACATGCAATAACTGTACTTAAAACATGTCCGTCCTAGGCCTGGAATATAACATTTCTGTCATATTTAAACACTTTGGTTGCCAAATCTGACGTTTATCAAAAGCAAGATTTAGCTGTGGTTTCTCTAGTTACGTAATAAACTCCAAGCTCGCTCGATTCAAAACTTGATATTATGTAGAGTTTAAATTTAAAACACCGTTTTTATTTACAGTAATATTTGGCTCTATTTTTATAAATACATATTATAATTAATTCCGATCGGATAAAAAATAGTATGTGCAACTCGTAGGAAAAGAACATTCCTGGACTTCTTTGTTGCCTGCCTCGGCTGCGCCTCGTCCAGCAATTACCACAATCGTCCAGAAATGTTATGCTTTTCCTCCTAGTTACACAATATACTATATTGAGTATTACGTAATTAATAAAAACAATGACATTAAATAAAGATTTAAAAGGAATTATATTTCATTTACGGAGAGGCATTATTAATGCAGTATTAGCCAAAAACATTTAACCTAAAGAGACCCGACAACTCATTCATAAAAATCCGAAATCTTGCAAAAATATCAACAAAAACGATTGTCCCGCCTCCTTATATTTTTATGTATCGTGTACAAACTTTTGTCAAACTTCGTCCCCACTACTAAATGTAGTATTGCCCGCCCCCGCCTGAACGAAAGCAAGGACAGTTCATAGACGTAGACTTTGAAAATGTGAGTCCATCATAATAATAATTTCAATAAAGTAAATACATTTAATTTGAAATGATGGTATTTATTCGGGTGCATTATCTAAAATATATTTATGTTTTATTTATAGTGTGTAGGTTAGATTGAGTTAGTTTGGGTTAGATATGGGTTCTGAAGGTTAGTTAACACAAAATAGTTATTTTGCTGTGTCACGAAATTTTTCCGTGTCCTTGCAAAACCACTGCCATGAAACCAAAGGAGTATTCACTTCAGAAATGATTTAATAGAGGTTGGTAAATGACTGCAAACATATCAGATTATCCATTAATATCACATACATAGGTAAGTATTATAAAATATTAATTAATCACATCACAAAATGGTGCCCACTGTACTACTGTGTTTCATTTACTTTTACTTACTTGTGGAAACTCAAGTTCGGATGATAATAGCTGGAGATTTTGCATACCTCACACCGCAAGACCATCGTTACTTTGATATAAAGTTTATAAAAAATATTTATAGGAAATCACTCACGAAATACAAAAAAGCTACACGTCGCGTCGCGTCGCACAAATTCAGGCTTTAAAACGTCCATTTGAAACCAAACAAAACTGGGCGAAGAGTGCTATTTTGCACGTTTTTTAATGAAAAACATTAATTTATTCAAGTCGCGATCAAAAGTTGGACGGCCATCTTGTCACTTTTGACGTCTGTATTATTAGGAATCCCATTCAAAACGGTGTCGAAATTTTTGCTAGTGAGCTTTGACATTGCACAATTTTGTTAATATCATAACAACCAGTCATCAAAAATAGTGTCGAAAAGAGCTTCTTTTCGACACTACTTTGCGTATCGAAAAGATTTCTTTATGATACCAAAATAGAAATAGTATATTGTGCAACAAGTGCTGAAAATTCACACGAATGAGATAGTTTGGTGACACGAGCCGTAAGCGAGTGTCATAAAGTCTCATGAGTGTGAAAAGTCTTTTCAGCACGTGTAGCACACTATACTTTTTCTACGACTGCTACATATAGGGTGCCCCACTGGGAGTGTGGTAGAAAATTATAAGTTATATGGGAAACTTTTTTATTATTGATTTATCAGAAAATTTTATTCCTAGCGAAAGAAGCTACGTGATTAAGAGATTCTCGCTAAACTATAACTAGGGGCACGGTCCTAAAATGGGGCCATCGGTGTGGGGGTCCCTATTTTCCAAATATTTTAAAAATGTTCCGGGGGCTCAGCCCTAAAATGAGGCCCCAGGGGGCCGAAGCTCCAGAATGGGGCCTATGGTACGGGAGTCCCATTTTTTACAGATTTAGAAATGGAGTCCCGGGGGCGAAGCCCTAAAAATGGGCCCCAAGCCATAAAAGGGGGCCCCTGGTATGAGAGACCCATTTTCTACAGTTTTGTAAAAAGGAGCTCCTGGCGGAATGAAGCCCTAAAATTGGGCCCCCTTTTTTAGAGATCTGGGAATGGAACCTCTGAGGGCGAAGCTCTAAAACGGAGACGAAGCCCTTTAATCTAAATACCCGAATAAGCCTGTGCCTGTGTACTTTTCACACGATGTTTGAAATGTCCAGTTTTCAAGAGCAGTTGTTAGTGCGTTTTTGTCTATTTTCAGGGCAGTCGTAGAAAAAAAGTCTTTTCAGCACGTGTAGCACACTATACTTTTTCTACGACTGCTACATGCCCCACTGGGAGTGTGGTAGAAAATTACATGTTATATTGGAAACATTTTTATTATTGATTTATCAGAAACTTTTATTCCTAATGAAAGAAGCTACGTGAGTCATAGATTCTCGCTAAACTATAACTAGGGGCACAGTCCTAAACTAACCCACCGGAGTGGGGTCCCTATTTTCCAAATATTTTGAAAAAGAGACTCCGAGGGCGAAGCCCTAAAATGGGGCCCCGGGGGCGAAACCCTAGAATGGGGCCTATGGTACGGGCGTTCCATTTTTTTACAGATTTAGCAATGGAGCCCCGGAGGCGAAGCCCTAAAATGGGGCCCCAAGTCTTAAAAGGGGGCCCCTGGTATAAGAGTTCCATTTTCTACAGTTTTGCAAAAAGGGGCTCCCGGGGGGGTGAAGCCCTATAATTGGGCCCCCTTTTTTAGAGATCTGGTAATGGGACCTTTGAGGGCGAAGCCCTTTAATCTAAATACCCGAATAAGCGTGTGAAAAGTATACTTTGCACACGCCGTGTGAAATGTCCAGTTTTCAAGAGCAGTTGTTAGTGCGTTTTTCTCTATTTTCAGGGCAGTCGTAGAAAAAAGTATATTCAACTTACATTTGCAATGAATGGTCATTGCATAATATACTATTCAGCAGCTAATAATGAAATAAAATTTCCGAAAACTTATTTCCTGAATAACTTCAAATTTGAACACGAAATTTATGAGATACCAAAAATACGCAATTTTATCCCGATTTAAACGTTTTTCTGAGACATAGGGTTTTTCTGCTCTCAATGGTTAAACGAAAAATTAAGTCATACCACTGCTAGCCTAAAAATAAATTGCTTATCATTATTTTTGAGACAAATAAAAAGGAACTGAAGCATACAAATTTTATTTAAAAACATATAAATATGACAAATATCTGGTTAATGACATATTCAAAAAGTAGCTTAATAACTATTTTCTTCTATTAAATACCTATTAAAAATATATTTTCATTTCATTATAAACGCTACTATGACTGAAAAAAATCTCCTAAATAAACTGGTATATCTAGAAAAAAAGATTAAATCTAGAGTATTGGCAATTGTAATTGGTTTATTTAGATTTGCTAAACCAGTAAATTGTTAGGGTATTTCTATAAAGCTCTTGTATTAATTATTACCCGTATTAGGTAGGTATATAATATAATTAAAGTAGATAAACATATTTACAGCAGTGCCTTCACTGGTTTTGGAACGTAACCAAGTTAGTATAATGGGGATGAGCCGTCGGTCGTCGACCTCCAATGCTCTCAATCTATTGGTGCAGTTACTTTACTACGTGCATACTATAAATATTTTGGGGGTAAAACAAGGCGGAACCAAGGGAAGCGGCATTGCCAGATTGACATGTAAGAACTTCAGAACCGGTTTTGATAAATCAAAAATGGGGAAAATAAGTATTTAGTGTTATAATTTAATAGGAAAAAAGTATGTACGGTAACTCGTAAACTTAAAATTTGGCAACGCTATATCTATCGACCATAGAATGTGCCTCAATGTTGGGGGAAAACAAAGAACCATTTGTCCAGTCTCTTCAGGTTAAATGTCTTTGGTATTAGCCATATTTAATTCGAAAATATAAAATATTGTATAAAACCGTAATTCTTACTGTTTAAGTAAAATAACATTATACTCCCATGAAAAAGGCTTATTGTTCAATTAATTATAGAGTAAATGTTGTGCCCAATGAAACATTCTATCTAAATCGTTCATTCAACTCCAATAACACTATGAATTTAAAACAATACTAGATCAACACAGGGGCAGTTTCTCAATAAGTGCGCCCGTGCGCACGCACTGCCTGTGAAAATAAATAGAAAAATAAAATCTCCTTCCCTACATACAATATAACATAAACTAACTATAATTTGCGAATTTACATATTTTTGAATTCCACTGGCCGCAGAATACATTGTTTAAATGACCGAAACCGAGGCTACGACAGGGACAATCGAAACGCTGAGCATCCTACGGCGACGGCCTCCGCTCGTAATCACATCTAGTCTACAGTGCGGCGCTGCATAATACGACCCTTTACAGTTCTACGGTACTATGCTATATTAGCCGCTTCTGATTGCTGGCTTAACGTCACTTTAGAGTACTGTTAACTCTTCACGCATAGCCCTCCTCGAGCTTCGTTCGCTCCGGGGCGCAACCAAATAAAACTAATTAAAACCCTCCAAAAGATAAACGAAACCTTAAAAAAAAACATACATGTCTTGCCCCCGACGGGTACAGAACGCTGGCTGTTCGTATCGCAGACACATAATCCGACCACTAGACTGACTAGGCCTGGTGGAATAAACTGACTGGACCGTAGATAAAGTGAAAATGACGTTAATCCACCAATCAGAAGTGGCTACTATAGCATAGTGCCGTATGACTGTACAGGATCTTAAAACGCTTCAGCGCTCTAGTTAATGTATTTCCGACATGCAAATAGGTCGGGAATAATCGTAAAATCACAAGAAGTCAACGCCCATCCGTGCGCTATTCAGATCCACACTTTCTAGCTTAATTTAATAATAATTTGTAGTACTTGCGTTTACTACAGTTTACTCGAGTCTAGCGTTTTATAGAGAGCCGAGGAGAGTTTTTTTAGATTATCATTTTTTTAAATCGAGTTATGATTGGCATTTTGTCATTAGAGAAATAATATAGTGACGATTTCTTTTAATTAAACTTAGTTAAGAATTAGTTTTATCGACAATTTTGTGGATAAGTGAATGTGTTCTATGATAAACTAAGTAGATAATTCCGAATGATTTGAACCATTTTATTTTTGTTTAGTATTTAATAGAAAATTACGGCAAGTTATTTTGTTGAAATTAATTCAGTGGAATATATTTTAAAAAACAAACCTCTATATTTAAAAAATACGAAATTTCTCCAAAGCATAAACACAATCTGGTAAGTTTTTAGTTTGGGTTAGGAAATGTAAGTATTGCGCCATATTTAAGTAAGGCTTATGCAGAACAAATAAATATTCATAATGAAACGGTTAAGCAAAATCGGTTGGTTGTTTCAAAAATTATACATTAAAAGTTTGTGGAACATGTGACCTTCCTCTTCGTGGACATAATGAATGGCAAAGGGTTGTTTTTAGAATTTATATATTAGAGTAGTGTATATTATAGTCTAGAAAGTGATTCGCGCGTTTGTTGCAATGTATTTTTGAAGTATGCAGAGAACACAATTTACAAGAAATTGAAAAAAGTTCTATTAGATTTGCGAAGTTTCGATACGCAATCAAATTAGGAATAATGAACTGCTTTTTCTAAATTTATTTTCCTTCGCCGAAAGACCAGGTGTAATAACAGGCTAAAATTCGCTTTTACCTATTTACTTTATTACACCAAAAATATTTGATATTAACAGTACATCCTAGGACAGGACATTGGACATGTTCTTTCTATCTATATTAAACAGAAACAATAAAATTGACACAGTTGTGTGAAAGATAAGTATTAATTGTTGCAAGGAAAATCTTGGCTTAATTGGAGAATTAATCTCGCATGAATTGTGTTCTTGGAACAGGAGATATGTAATATCGAATTGCCTAAGCCGAAAGACTTAAGAGCAAGAAGTTGGCTGTAAGCCGAAGGTAACTAGGAATGGCAAGGGCCGAAATGGTAAACATACCGAAAAAATAGCATTAAGCTGAACGGAATTAGAACTTGCAGGGCCCAAATGGTAAATACAGAGAAATTGGTCTTAGCACGATAGCTTCGTGCAAGCAGCGAGTCTCTTGACGGGCACGATTGATTTTTGTTAAGGGATGAGGTCAGTGTTGCGATCGCTGAGCGTATTAATTAAGATTTGTGGCTAGGTCGCGCCGGTCAAAAATCGTTCCCGATGTCGAAATACTGCGTGCGACGCGACACCGACGTTATGAGAATTACCCATGTCGTGGAGGCTTAGCAAAGTTTTTCTAAGCGGTGTGTGGCTAGGGTTCGATTCCCGTTGGGTCCAAGACTTTTTTTTCGTAAAAAGATTTATTTCTTGATTTTGAGCATGCCTTGGGTTAGTTTCGGTTAGCATCTGGTTAGCTTCCTTTTCTTGAGCGACCGTAGTGAGCGAAGCGAGGCCATGTTTGCAAGTGGGGTTAAGTTGGCTTAGTAGAGCGGTGAGTATTGATCGATTAGATCGGAAAGTGACAAAGGTTTTTATGCGAGTTGCGATTTATTTTTTCTTGGAAATTATTTGTGGCTGACTTTGCCGATCCGTCCGTTACGGCGGAACTCTTTGATAGTTTAACGGTTATAATTTCTAAAAAAAAATTATCGTGCTCTAAGCATATTTTTATGCTTTTAATTTAAATAGGAGTTGAGTAGTATTTTATTTAGCAGTTAAAAGGACAAATCATATAGTCCGAGAGCAAGTTTTAAAATATTGACTCGTTTCACAACAAGTTCTTTTCTTACAATATCATCACAACAAGTTCTTTTCTTACAATAATAATTTCTGATGACCACCGATAGTTCAACAGAGTGTCAAATAAATTTCTTTTTCTTGGCGTTTTTATAAACATAAAATGAAAGTGTGATGTGTGATGAAAAAGTTATTGAAACTTGTATTTTGGCCAAAACAGACGAATGGAATTTCACTTTAAAAACTAAGAAACGGCAAGGTCGAGGTGCTAACCACTCACAAAAATGTGTACAATAATCCTTTTTTGCCATCAAACTGATATATTTTTTAACGTTTTCGAACTTCTCATGCATTTTTTTCGAACTTTATTGATTTGTAGTTACAATAAACTGTTCTAATGGTTTACTCTTCTGGACCTATTTATTAATTTCTTTAAGTGCGCAACAATTGTCATTCAAAAGCGCGCCGAAACCTTGTTTTTAACGATTTTACCGACTTTTACCGGGGTACAAATTGGACGTGGCCCCGCAAAATTTTCCGCCTTTTCTTAACGATTTTACCCACTTTTGTGTACAAATGGCTTTCGGCGGGTAACTTTGCGCGGGGCTTTTGGATGGGCACCGTCAAAATGCCTTCTCCCCCTGCGCCCTCGCATTTTATCAAATCTCAAGCCGCCACTGGATTAACATTACTTTCCAAACATGAGCTTTCATTTGTATTATCAAATACCAATTACACTATATTGTAGAATACTGTGTTTTACATACACGATAGTTTTTTTCCTGTATAGTTTTAGATAGAAAAGAGAAATATTGATACCAAGTTCGAACTAGCTTAAAATAAAAATTGATATGGATATTGTGGACCTTGTTGCAAGTAGATAAGATGATACCGATGCAAATACCGCACAGAAAAGTAATAGTTTCAGACAAGTAGACGTTTATTTTGGAATATTATTGCAGCTGGTTGTATTGTTAGAAGTAAAAGTGCTAATTTGTGCCAAGGCTGTAGTATTGACGAACGTGCGAAGCGACAAAAAGTTACTTTTACTGCGAATAATATACACGGTGCCCCCTACAGGGATCTCGGAAACAAGAAGAGATACAAAGATGATTAAATTAGAGAAAAGTTGCGCCTTGCTAAATCCGATCACTTCCGAAGATAATTGGGAAAAACCGAATTTTTACGATTTCGTTTTTATTTTTTTCTGACTTTATTTGAAAAGATATGACAATGCGAATTTCACATTCCTATTTCTACTTTTCCAGCTCTTCAAGTTGATGTCATTTGATTTTCAATATGACGTTTCGTTTCTTTACAACCATCATCAACTTTGTTTTTTCAAATGGGTGGAAAAATTTGTTTTGTTCCCAAAAAACTCTAATTTCGATTCTAAATCCGACGACATTTCGCCTCTTACATTTATCCGACAATTCGGATGAAAAATCATCATCAATATTATTTTATGATGATTACGAAGGAACGAAACGAGGGTTCAAAAATCTAATAGCGTCATCATGTAGACGAGGCAAAATATCACGGGAATGTGAATTTTATTTTGATCTATCCTCTTTATTAAAATCTGAAAAAAATTAATTGCGGAAATTTATGTTTTAAATTTCAAGAATTCGTAAATTGCAATTGATTTTTTTTCAGGTTTTAATAAAGAAGATAGATGAAAATAAAATTCATATTCCTATGCTATTTTGCCTCCTCTACATGACGACGTAATTAAATTTTTGATCCGACGTTTCGTTCCTTCGTAATCATCATCAAATAGCATTGATGATGTTTTTTTATCATCCGAAACGTCGGATAAATGTAAAGAGCGATATGTTGTTGGATTTAGGATTGAAATTAGAGTTAGGAATAAAAGAAATTTTTTCGACTATTTAAAAAATAAAGTTGAAGATGGTTGCTAAGAAACGAAATGTCAGATTAAAAATCTAATAACATCAGCTTCAATAGCAGCCAAAGTAGCAATGGGAATGTGAAATTTGCATTGTCATATCTTTTCAAATAAGGTCAGAAAAAAAATAAAAACCAAATCGTGAAAATTCGGGTTTTTCCAAATATCTTCGGAAGTAATCGGATTTTTTTAGATTTCGAAAAGTGACATTGCAGGGTTCAGTAAGGCGGAACTCTTCTCTAATTTAATCATCTTTGTACCTCTTCTGGTTTGCGAGATCCCTGTAGTGTGCATCCTTATATGGGACACCGTGTATATTATTTTTAATAATACTAGGGATAATTAGTACACTGCTTTTAGATGCTTCAAAATAATTTAATAAGATATTTTTCTCTACATATGTTTCGGCTTGATGAGGCCTTTATCAAGAGTACTTGTATACTAAAATCTAAATTGTTATACCCTACTAAACCGCCTGTCGGTATTTTGTTTTTATGATACTGTCAATTAAGCAGGTGTTGAAAGAGCAGGTCAGTTGGTCGTTCGTATTTAAAACGTCTACTTTTTGTGACTTGGTTTTATAAGTAGTCCAAAAGGTTCAGCCTTTTACTTTTTGTGTCGGTGTGTAGAAGTTTGACATTATTCGGATCTATAAAATGGTTATTTTCTATACAATGTTTTGCGAAGCCAGAGTTTTTAATATTATGTAAAATCGATTTTTTGTGTTCATTAATTCTAATATTTAAGTTTCGACCAGTTTGTTCTACGTATACAGCTTCTGTATACGTTTTTTCTTTAACAATTTGTCAATCAAAGTGATCTTATAACCGTTATAGTTGCTATCTGTTTGATAATGGCTAGTCACACCTAAAATCTACTGCAACCATAACTCCATAGAGGCCAGAAGAGTGATCTAAAAAGTATACACGATTTGGCTCCAGAATGAACTACGTTTTTGGTTCCAAAGAAGGGACAACCTCTTCCAACATTAGAAACTGATCTACACTGAACCCTTGAAGAAAGAAGATCATTTTGTGTTTCAGTATAGGGACAGGATAGATAGTGAATATGTTAATTTATAAAACTCTATTAAATAAGTTAAGGTGTTTACTCTCTTTAAAAACTGTCACACCTATTGATGTAAGTATGCAGCAGCACTGCAATCCCACTTTTTATCCAAGAATTTTGAATCTTACAGATACAGTATTTACGGACACTGAGAATAACTTATTAGAAAAAAGGCTCAAATATTCTCCACAATCCTACAACCAAAAAAATTTTGAACTTTTGGTAGTTATTACACTAATAGCAATAAATTATATGTCAAACATTTTGCAACTAAACAAATATAGCATCTCTGAAGAATTTAAATCTAAACGCAATAAAAGCAAAACTAACGCAAAATAACCTAATATTAACGAAAGCTGATAAAGGAAACACCATAACTATTTTAACTAAATTAGATTATGTTACTAAAATCAAAGAACTTTTGATTAATGGAGATTTCATAAAAACGCAAGACCCGACTAATAAATACTAAAAACAAATTATGTCAATATTAAAAAATAACAATTCTGTACTACCTGATAACTTACAATTTTTTCTCAAATTTATGAACCCATCCCCCCTCTTTTACGGCTTACCTAAAATTCCTAAGGATAATATCCCAGTTAGACCAGTAGTATCATTATGTGAATGATCCATGTTACAAATTTATTGTTTAGCTCCATACCGTTAAACGAACTTTCACGTATTATTTCCGGACTAATAGATAATAACTCTGATAATTTAGTAAAAGGAAAAAGCGATCTCAAATCTATAATTCGTACATTTATAGATCAAAATTACTTCCAGTACAATTATGAAATATTCAAACAAATTAATGGTTTACCAATGGGTTCTCCAATTTCACCTTCATTTGCCGAGATTTTTATGGCTGATTTTGAACAGAATTTATTCAAAATGAATGTTAAGCGGATGACAGAAACGCGTTGATGAGAGCCTGCAATTTTGCCATTCATGTATTTCAGAGTTATCCCTATTTTTAAAAATTAATTTAATAGGGACGAAACTAGTAAAAAATATAGAAGCATCAGTGCAGCTGTTGTTCAAAAACACTTGCTTATATTCTGACTATCCCAAGGTAATATTAAAGCCATATTTACAAATTAAAACTAAATTATAAATTTTTATCTGCTGATTTAGCCAAAGTATTTATTACCTCTTTTTATAATAATATCAGTGTCGCATCAACAATAATGATTCTACCGAAATTTCAGCTTCAGTTTCACTTACTACAATATTATAGGATTAGGGGTGGGCGACGATAATCGATTATTTGATTCACTTTTAAGAAATAACCGATTAATATTTCAGAAAATATCGATAATCGGTTATTTCGATTAATCGATTATTTAGTTATTTGCTAAAATATTAAGCGTTTAATCGATTATTCAATTTCTTGCCCACCCGTACCGATGACTTTACAACAGATATAGCTTTTAAAATTCTAATTTAATAATGCGTGGCGTTGAGGGTAATTTAAATTACATTTGAAAATACCAATCTGTCAAATTCACTTCCGTCACATTTTAAAAATACGAAAAAGAAAGTCCGTGGCTTTAGCGGACATTATTTACCAGATGCGAGGTCAATTCACTACTCTGGTCTCCAAAAATTATGGAAAGCCTCCTGCCTCGAACCAGGTGCAATTTCTACGAACAACATCTTACCATTGCGTCCCGTCAAGTACGGTTCATAAGACGCAGGCAAAGCAATTTCCATCATCTCTGTCATATGGCTGCATCGACCTGACGAGATTCAGACAGGTCGAAACGCGTCGTCGATTTTGCCGACAGAGATGGTGGAAATTGCTTATGGTTCACACACTTTGGCATTCCATAATTTTTGGAGACCATAGTAGTGAATTGAACTCGCATCTGGTAAATAATGTCCGCTAAAGCCACGAACTTTCTTTTTCGTATTTGAAAATACTTTCAGTACAACATAATTATGAAGCAAAAAAAAACACAGAGAAACGTAAATGCTCGAACAAGACAGCAGCAGGGAAAACTGCGCACGTTACAAATTTAACCGATAAGGGATCCTCATTTCGACGCGCCACTTCCTGATAATCTGGCTTCAGTTGTTGCACAATTAAGTATAACACCAGCACATAACCTCAACGGAGTTTTAGCACGTTAGCAGTATAGTACATCAGTCTTTATCTTTTTAGTATGTAATTGGGCAATACTATATGATAAGAAGGAGCACTCTCCGCGGCGGCATGTTAACGGTGTGTCTCCTTCCCCGCGCGAACACTAGCAGAATATTCGGTAGGCCATGATACAAATAAAACAATCATGTTGGCAGGCGGCCTGTGACTCGCGGCCATAGACCAGCTCATACTTTTATCAGATTAATTTTCACGCCTAAATTCTATAGTCGAGTTAATATTCGACATAAGATAATATGCTTTATAAGATCCTTTACACAAATAGTGCACTATATAAAAATCGGCCTTTCCTATTGGTCGATCCGCATGGCCCTCCGCTCGCTTCGCTCGCTACGGGGGCTCAAGACATGGAAGCTAACGAGATGCTAACCCAAACTAACCCAAGACATACCCAAAATCAAGAAAAAAACTGTTTAGAAAAGTAATCTTAACAAAAAATAATAAAAAATAGCAACGGGGTTCGAACCTCGGCCGTCCAGGTGATACCCAATTGTATAAACCTCCACACCACGAGAGCTCTTGACAGAAACTGATTGCTTCACGCAGACATATCGTAATACGAGATGGATCAACCAATAGGAGAGGTCGATTTTTACATAGTGCAGTATTTGTGTAAAGGATCTTTAAATGCAGATAATATCGCTATTTTTTAGTTGTGTTGTATTACAAAATAGGAATGAAATATACAGTAAAAATATTGTGCGAAACCTTTAACCAATTTCTAAATCACCCAAGACGCTAACTAAATATTAAAAGATGGGGCCAATTCGAGCAACATTTTCATCTTGATGTCTTTTGTCAGAATATTAGTATTCGGCAATATGGTGTAATCACTAACACAAAATCAAAATCTTTTAAATATTAGTTATTACATACCTTGAGTATTGCTATCAATAATAACTTATTAAAAACGTTTACAGATTTTTGAAATAGCCAGTTGAATATTTATTTGGTGATAATAATAAAAAAACATAACGTAAGTTTGACAGGGCGCTGCAAACAATTCAGAAGATATCAATTGAGTTTTTCCAAAGCCAAATAGAGTATTAGAGTGCTGTAAATAATTTCGTCATAAATTTGATTAAATATACCGCAAACGAAAATATCGTTTATGGTCAGCTTTTATTTAAATTCAACCTGTGTGCGGCGAAGTTCGCCGATCGTTACCAGGCAACGAAGAAAATTAACGACGATTCCTTTGTAGCGTTCTCTTGCCATTGGATGGACCTTCTTGTCGTAGTTAATATTCGCTGGTCTAACCAACAATCTAATTTAAATCTAGGAGCTCACCAATGTGGGTTGAATAAAAAAGGACACATAATGATGAAAAATAGGGGGAAAACAGACCCCAGCTACATTAGGAACAACAATTTCTTTTGAAAGATAAATCCATCACAAAATGGTGCCGTTCTTGTGGCTCATTTACAACGTACTCTGATTTTTAAGTATAAAATTCCTTTTTTCGGAAAACAAAAACTTATCTAAATTGCCGGGCCAAATGCCGAATAGTATAAGATATACTTCCTTAATATATTACTAAGGTTTAACGTATGTGTGAGTGAGATGGAACTCGTTTTTGGTTTCATACCCTATAAGAGATAGTAATTATGTTATTAAAAAAGCACCTCTGAGCGAGACCGCATCAATCAGGTTTGTGTAAGTGTGACAGAGAAGAGAGAAACGCATTTGCTTGACTTGCGCTCGACATAGTGGTAGGTAGAATAATTAGTTGTCTGCAATAATTTACCAGGACATTTGAAAAGTTCGGATTTTTAAAACAATATTCAAAAGTAATTAATTTTTAATCAATGGTAAATGCAAAATGTGGGAGAACAATACGAAATTCAGTCTCACCTCACACTTGGACCTAAAAAATTATTCATCCGGAGTGGGAGCATCCCGCGAAGCCAGACATCCTTCTTTGTGAATGTTTAAAAGATAATTGTAGATAGAACTGATATTCTGAGTATCGCTATTATTGTTCATTGTATTATCTTCCATGTTAATGCGAACCATACGATTTTTATGTTTAACGGTTCTCCTTCGCAGGTAGTAAC
>MU195253.1:629-16302 GCA_016904865.1 Pissodes strobi | reverse complement strand
CCCGACATTCTTGCAATTTACGTGGTAACTATTATAGCTAGACCCAACAAACCTTATATTACTGAACTCGCCTTAAAGAGCTCTATCGATGGACAGAAGAATATACAGGGTGTCCCATTAAAAAAAACATTAATTTAATCTGTACAGTAGAATTTCGATGTTCAATTGTTTTTCTAGTAACACCGCAGAAAACTGTATGAAAATCCTTACAACTTTTGTATTTATCATTTTTTTATACGAGGGCAAATAAAAAAGTTAAAGGGGGGTTACATTTATAACCGGACACCCTGTACAATTTCTAAAATACGTAGGTACCTCATTATCCTTATAAAAATTTATTTTCCTAATTACCGCTCTGTCCCCGATGTCAATTTGTTTAAATTTTTGCAAAGTTTGTTTTCCTAGTTTTACACTATGATCTATTTATTACATTCCCGTTCTTAATAACCTTAATAAATTATCGACAATGTTCACTAATTATTCTACTCACAATGTTTATCTATGAATTATTATATGTGTCACCTTTCGGTATAATTATGTTTAAAATAAGGCACATGCTAGTATTTGTACTTATGCGCTAAACGGTTAAAAATTATCTTTAACTGGTCTCCAAAAAGTCATACTGTCACTTAAAAATGTTTCTTTAATATAACAAATTTACAAAATAATATTGATCAGTAATCGATGGTCGCCTGCACTGATCAAGTTAAAATAGACCAAAATTACCGTGTATTATTTGGTTGTGATCGCCCTAATTTTGAATAGCCCTTCTATAATCGAGATATTCAACGGAGAATAAAATTACTATAAATCGAAATTTCACCTGTTTGGTCAGTATAATCTGAAGCCTCAAATATCCTCACCAAAAAATGCAACAAATTGGATTGAAAATATTTGTATTAATTTTATAGAAATAGTAAGCCAGTGTTTTCGATCCTAAAATTTCTGATTGGTTGGGATGGCCTGTGACAAAAAGGTAGAAACTTATATTTACACGCAGTCACGACAGATGGCAGCGCTTTAGGCCTGTCGACGACTCTTTGGTAAAACATGAGAGCTAAGACCCTCCATCATCTGGTGGTACTATGTCACTGCTGTTAAGCCTATGCTTGGTGTGGTTAGTAAAAGCAAAGAGAATAACTACACAGCGAAAGCTAACAAGAGTACTAAGGCTCGCCTATCTAGATATAACTGGGGCTCTGAAAACGCACCCCACAGCAGCTGTGGAAACCCTACTTGACTTCCCTCCGCTGCAAATATGCATAGAAAAGGAGGCCTGGACCAGTGCGTATACAGTCACTCAGGCACAAAAACTGAAGTCTGGAAACCTGACTGGTCACCTTAAAATTCTGAAGGACAAACAGCTAGAGGTGATGACCAAACCAACCGATACAATGAAAACAAAACTCCATTTTGATCGCTCCTTTGAAGTAGTAATTGAAGACCGCTATACTACAGGGGAAAAACCAAAACAACTAGAGAAGGGATCACTTGTCTGGTACACAGATGGATCAAAGATGAAAGAAGCAGTGGGATCCGAGTTTACGGACTTAGGTGTCTGCATCTCCCACAATATTTCAAGCAGAACTAAATGTAATATAGCCATCTCTGAATGTGCCAAAAAGGCCTAAGTGGTGCAAAGATCTATATCCTATCAGCTAGTCAAACAGCCTTAAAAGCGCTAGCATACAGCAGAATCAACTCCCGGCTAGTGTGGAATTGTCGGATGGCTGCAGATTAACTGGCAAACAGACACAGACTTACCTTAATGTGGGTACCAAGGCACGAGAGTGTGGAAGGCAACGAAACTGCTGACCGGCTCGCACTGAATGGTGCACAGACTGTCTTTTGCGGGCCTGAACCATTCTGTGGCATCACTAGAGGATGCACGTAAACTCAGAAATAATAAAAAAGGCGGAAAGAGACACATTTGCCCAATGCACCTGGGCAGAGACTGGCCAAGAGACTCATCTATCATTCGCCTAACTACACAAAAAAGCTTCTCAAGCTACAAAAAAATTAGATAAAATTGGTCGTAGACCTTCCCACCGGACATGGCCCATGGAGGTACCACCTCAAGAAAATGGGGAAAACCAGTGACGCACAATGCAGATTCTGCCAACTGTAGCTGAAACGTCAGAGCACTTACTCTACGAATGTCAGGCACTAACTCGCCAAACGTTGAGGCATCTCGAAAATGCCCTTTTGGCACCTGGAGATCTACAAAAGCTCAACCCTCGAAATTTTCTCAGATTCTCGAAGGAGATAGGAATTTTCGTGTAAAATAGAAGGGTATACACAAAAGATCAATTGCAGTCGACGTGTTAAATCTTACCGAGCGACTACTTACCATACCATACCATATATCTATACATCCATAACACAAAGGGGAATAAATATCATGAGTAATTTCTTGGAGAGTCGGGACTGGACTATAAAGATTGTCATTTCATGATTGCGAATTTTCCTGGATGGAATGGCTTCTTCTTTTTCTGCCATAAGGAAAAAACAGAACAAAAAACATATGGTTTAATGATGATCTAAAACTCAATAAAGAGTCTCTGCGGCTAGTGCGTCTAAAGAGTGTATGAAACAGCATAAATGATTTAAAAAAGAAAGCTTTTACAAAGTATATTCATAATAAAAGATCCTTTTGGGAAATAATAAACATAATGTGTGGTATCACACAAGAAGATTGGGGAGTCTAAGTTGGGATGACTTTAATAGATTATTGACAGGCATTACAGATAAATTTTACAAGTTTTGCCAAATATAAATTATACAGCTGATGACAAGGCCATGGTACTAAAATTAAAATATTATAGAAAAAAAACAAATAATTTAAAAAAAATTATGATATTAACATATTTATGATAAGAAAGCTAAAAAGCCACTAATCCAACTAATCACACCCTTAACTAAGCCTTATAATCAGAACCCAATTAATGGCGATTTTGCTTCCTGCTTTAAGAAATCTAAAGTTGTTTCTGTCTCCAAGGGCGATTCAGGAAACTACCGTTCAAACTCCCTGATTTCCCCCATTTTTGGACAATTTTTAGAAGTCCTACTTAAAATCCAAATATGCATGTTTTGAGGATAAATAAATATTTTTAAACTGTCAATGTGGCTTTAGGGCTAAAATTCTCAATCTTCGGACTTCTATGACTGTCTTTTTGACGCTTTTGAAGATGGACAATATGTGGAAGCAGCCATTTGCGATTTATCGAAAGCCTTCGATTGTGTCGATCATGTGTTGCTGCTGAAAAAGTTGGATTATTATGGATTTGATAAGAGTTGTCTAGATCTGCTAAAATCATATTTAACACATAAACAAGAACAGATTATAAGCTCTCTAATCCCAGATACATTAATCATGGTACAAGGATCAGACTATTCCTCTTCTTAATATATGTAATCCTACTCTCTGGCTTTTTGCGGATGACACACCTCTCACCGAGATAGGATACATGCTTGAGGATCTGATCTCTTAACTTCAACTAACTTTATGGTGCAAATAAAATATCCTCAATGCTTCTAAGATTGCCTCAATGTGATAGTTACCTAAGGATAACTCAGGGTCATGAAAGTTTATGGGTATCATACTTGATCCTCTATTGGCATTGAACATGTAGACTCTATTTCAGGAAAAATGGCCCAATATTGTATTTTTATTAAGGTACCTGAGAAAAATTATTCCATTGTCAGCTCTGCTTCAGATCTCTCAAGCAATATTCCAATTTTCAGCTACCTATGAGATTTTGGTCTTGGGTCACCCAACTCACGCAGAGCCAATATTTAAACTACAAAGCCGGGCCTTAAAGCTTATAAGTTGATTTAGATAATTATCTAGGCTACCAAGGTAGTTGATTATAAAAAGCAAAGCGTTTATTATATTAATATTCTCTTGATATTTGATAATAAGTTGCATCGTTACTAAAATATTATTTATTTAAAAAAGTGTACGATTGGTTTTTGTCATTAAAGCTTTAGCAATGGATAATCATTAATATCCATTAATCAATAATTTTCATTAATCATCATTAATTATTTCCGTTAAAAGACGATCGATAATATCTAAGTGACTTAACACATAATTGACCCTTTCACCGCCTTGATTGATCTAAGTTTCCAAATAAATAACCATTTGGCTACCGTACCTCCAATATTAATAAGACCACGCTTCTTTCTAATATTAGAATTAACCCCTTGCAATAGATCACCTATTTGATTCAATAATGGCCATGCTTGTTTAGTGAACTAGTTGGATGGTGATATAATCATTGCACGTGTGTTCGATGAATATAAATTACTGTAAGATAATTACAACCAATTATAATGTTTTCAATTAAAATAATTATCATTTTTATGGTTTTTTTGTTTGATTCAAATTTATAAAGTAAATTGGTATTATTAGATTGTTAATGATAGTGTATTTTACGCTATTTTATATAAATAGTTTCTCTTCTGGTTATTTGGTCTTTTACACAGAAGTATTTGGTATTAATCGTTCTTTAAAGAATAGTAAGTTTATAGCGTAAGAAGCTTATGTTCGAAATATTTGCAGACTTTGAAACAAGCGAAGTGGTAATAAAGCAAAACTGATCCCGTTCATAAAATATTAAAAACAACAAATAATACTAGATTATTTAGTATCTCTTTAGTATCAAATTGTTTGGAAGATGCCTGACGACTTTTTGCAAACTGACGAGGAAAAATACTATAAGCAATTATATAAGGATTTCAAAATATCGAAAAATCATATTGAAGAGTACATAAATATAATGAGAAAATGGGCTGATATGCAAACTCACTTCCCTGAAAAACCAAGTAAGTTTAGACATTTCATTTAGATATATTCTTGCAGCGCAAAAATGTATCTACTGGTAGGATATGGCATGAAAATGATTCAAAAAAGATACATTGAGCAAATTTGTTTGAAATGATTAAGAGCCCAACCCTTTATGGAATGCGGATTTGGAACATTGGTTCTTTATCTATTCTTATGTAACTAACTCTAAAATAATTAATATCTATAAATACGACAAGGCAATAAAGTTAGGCGATAACTTATAATATCAAAAAGATTTCCGGAAAAATTTGGACACGTTTTATGCGGATATTTTTTAAATATAAGCATGAGTACATATCGCTTGAAAAAATACGAGCTCAATCAACTCTACCAAAATTAACGAAATTCTTTAAATATTGTATTTATTACTGATAAGGAATGAAACATCAAATTAACTAAAACTACCTAAAATGGACGTCAAACTTTTTAGATATAAATTATGACGATTAAAAGTTAAGCTTAAGGGCTAATTTAAACTCCGATTAATCACTTCTAAAATAATCAGTGTTTTGAATGTCATACATCTATTAATATTATACTAATATTGACATTTTCAAAATACTGATTAATTTAACGCCTAAATGTAACAGAATCCAGTAGTGCGATATTTTGCTTTTAGTGGTCGATTTGTGTTATCGATACTCTCGCTACCTTACTTCTCGCCACCTTACTTCCGGTGTTCCGAGTCGCTCGAAATATGAATCCGTTTGAAGCGCCCTCTTGACAGTAACAGTAGTGGTATATATGCTTTGTTAGGGGAATTGATGAAGCTTTCTCTCCTATACGCTTGACGCGTGTAGGACGTACGTAAGAGAAGACAGATTTTTAATACCTAGAATTTTCGCTGTTATTTTGAACCGTCAGGTCTCATTACCGTCTGATTTTGTAGCGAAATTCATTGGCAAACATACTGCCAGGTGCAGGTTCTAAAATTATCAGCCATATTGTCTTCTTCTTCTTCCTTCAGATATTATCATATTAAGTGATTTGGCGATGCAGTTAAATCGATGTAATGGTCGTTGCAGATCGACTTCATTTTCAGCAACTAACCCGCGTCATCGGCATAGCATAGAACAGTAATTTCATGTTCACCTATTCTGTATCCCTTCAGTAAACGTACTTTGCTGATTTCTTCGTCCATAATGATGTTGAAGAGAAGAGGGCTCAGGGAATCCCCTTGTCGAATACCATGATCCACAGCTATTGGTTCGGTCTTGATCCCATTTATTTTTGCTTAAATCTGGTTTTCTTTGTATATATTTTCAATGGTTTTGATGAGATTATGTGGAATTTGCCTGTTGTAAAGAAGGTGTATAACGTCAATCCATAAAACATATGTATGCTGGTATGTTGTATTCAATTGACTTTTCCGTTATCTGTCTTATGACAGAAGCCGCATCTGATGTGCATGATCTGCCCGATCTGAATCCTTGCTGTTAATCTGCTAAGGGTGTTAGGTTATTAATTTTGTTTGCTATATCCTTTGTTGTAAGTTTCAGTGTAGTGTTTAAAAGATTTATACCTTGGTAGTTTGAAGGCAATTATCTCCTTTTTTAAACATAAGGATAGTGATGCTAGTTCGCCATTCGGCGGGTATCCTATGTTGGTAGAGAATTTTTCGAATGAGAGACGTTAACTGCTGTATGAGATTTTGGCCACCATATTTGAGTAATTCGTTTGGGATACCATCTTGCCCTGGACTTTTTCTATTGTTGAGCTCTTCGAGCTATATTTACATCGTCAGACTCAATTTGTGCGTTGTCATTTGTTACAATTTCGGGTGTATTTAGTTCAGCTTCAAATTCTTCTGATTTATATAGTTCCGTCAAATAATTAACCCAGGTTTCCCTTGCTATCTGATTTGTTTCCACCCTTTTCTTTGAGTCCTAATAAAGCGCCATATTTGTTTTTGAAGACCATAGTAGTCTTCCTCAATTCGCTTTGAGAAAATTTCCCAGTGATGTTTTTTTGTTTGTCCTTACTTCGTCTAAACCTTTCATACGATTCTGGCGTTCGTAATGTTCTGTAGGTGAGATACGCATTTTTTGCACTTTTGCTTAATTTCTGGATGAAACCATGGGGTTCTAGTGTTAATATTTTTTTTACTGTTCGGGTGCCTAGAGCTTCATATGCGGCATCTTTAATATTGATCTTTAGTTTTTCCCATGAAGCACTTATATAGTCCTCTTCTTTTATTGGGTTTATTTGAATTTCCGCCTTCAGCCTTCTTTCATATAATTGCTTAATTGATAAGTCCCAGAGTGATTCGATGTAAATTTTTGATTCCTCAGTTGCGTGTACTGGGTCCTTTTGAAGTACAAATTTTATTCTAATTTTTGCAAGTAGCAAACTGTGATCGCTTCCCACATCGGCAGAGTTCAGCGTTCTGACGTTCTGTATTTGCAGTGGGTGGATGTGTCTGTTAGTAATAATATAGTCAATTGTAGACCTGTGTCCTCTAGTGTTGCCGAACGTGAATTTGTATTGCTCTTTGTGGTTATAAAATGTGTTGTTAATTCGTAACTCACTGAATCTGCAGAGATCATAAGTTATCCGTTATCATTTAATACGTTTTCATTAAACCTTTGCTTGATCCCAGGGCATATTTCATTTCCGATGCGGGCGTTAAAGTGTCCAAGTATTATTATTGGTTGGTCTCGTGGTAATGATTGGACTGTATTTTGGAGATGGTTACAGAAGAATTTCCTTTCTTGTTTTGGTTTATTATCTTCAGGTGCATAAATTGACATTATATTCAATTTTTGGTCTTCTGCTTCCATTTTTACACACAATATTCGTGAAGATACGTAATTACATGCTTGTATATTATTTTGGTACTTCTTAGATACTGCGATTGCCACTCCTTCCTTTGCCCTTGTTTGTTTTTCTACTTCGCTGTAGATCACTAGGTAGTCATTATATTGTATTTGGTCTTTACCTTTCTTTTTGGCTCTTGTAGGGCACATATATCGATTTTATTATCTTTTAGTATTTCTTGATCTGTGCTTTTAAATGTTTTTATGTTCCAGGTGGCAAAGCGCATCACATACTTTTTTTCCAAGCCGTTATCCTTTTTCTTGCGTGGGTCGTTTTCCATGAATCAGTCCTATTCCGTGACAGAGTAGGAGGCTAACCTGGCCCGACAACCTTCCTCCTTTTTCCGGGCTTAGGACCGGCAACATAACCACTGATCTACTCAATTCACCCAGCGATCATGCAGGTGGAGTTAGCCATATTGTCGGATACCGATAAAGATGTTTAACGACTAGTGTGGTTATCCTTTCCATAAAAAAAAAGTTTGTTACACGTTAGGGTGTCTATATTGAATAGTGAAAATTATTTATAATCTAATTAGAAACCTTCCGTGAGAAGAATTATCTTCTCGTACCTTCCGTAGGCCGAATGACCTTCCATGCCCTTCCGTGGGGCAGAATTTTCTCCATTGGGGCTGAACGTCAGTCAGTGGCCTTCCAATGCCGATCTAGCGAGTTTCCGGTTTCATTGGCTGTATGGAGGCCTTTTGTCGAGGTGATAATATGACCACATGGTGAAATATTAACTTCGAAGGGAACTATGTAATGTGGTTTTCGTCCAGAAATATCTCAATTAAAAGTCAGTTTTCAGCTTGTTTGGACTTCATTGTCAAGCTTTTAAATCAAATGCCAACGTTTCGATGCATTCCGCATCATTCTCAAGGCTAAAAAAGGAACAAAGAACGTTATACGCATTTCAACACCGTTCAACATTTAGACAGTTTCAAATAAAACAGTACAGGAATTATACAAACAACCGACATACAACGTAACAACTTAGAGAACTACTAAATAACACAACATCGAAGTGATCAACAAGCTGAAAACTGACTTTTAATTAAGATATTTCTGGACGAAAACCACATTACATAATCCTATTTCTGGCTTTGACAAATTGACAATGGGTTTCTTCGAAGAAATAAGAGTTCGGTACGGACAGGATACCACAGATATCTTGAAAAACTGGACTCGATCTTGGGAGAAATTGGTTTTGGACTTAGAAAATCAAAGGACGTTCCTGCTTAGATGCCGGGATGAAGGTATTTATCCTGATCATCTTCAACAACATTTTAATTGTACATTTTCATCTCTTACTAATTCCAATCGCGTATATATTAATAAGATAAAGAGGGCAATAGATACTTTCAACCACGATACACATATAACGGTATGCTCTTGCGCAGGCACAACCTCCCACACAGAAACGTGTGACGTCACCCGGGAACGACGCTTTCGATTCTGCTATGTAAGCGTGTATAGAACCTATGTTTTGAAATGCAATATTCGCAGTTTTGGGGATTTTAAAGACATTTTCGATAATAGGTACGTTCCTAATTATACGTGTACGTGTGTTAACTAAAGAATAAAAGCATACATAATTTTACTCTAGAAAATAATTTAAATGTACGCCACTGAAGTAGATCAGCTCAGAGAAGTTCTTTTTGATTCTAATATCTCAGCCCATAACATATCCAAAAATAATAAAAAAAATCCCATGCAAATAAAAAGTCATTAAGCATTAAAAAATTATCCAATTTAATTTAGCCCACAAGATATAGTTTTACCAAACTTAAAGTACAATTTTAATTTTCTTTGTATTGACCTCATTATTTAATAGTCAATATTCTGAACCCTTTCAAATATTTTTTGCCCATTTTTACATATTTATTTCATTTCCACTGAATTAGACTCGGTTTGCAAAGTACTTTTTGATTCCAATATACCTTAAGCCATAACATATCCAAAAATCTTTGAAAATAAAAAAGTTATTTTTTACATAATAATTTTTTTATCATTCCATTAAAAATGTTTCGGTGCTTTGTTTTTTTTGTTCAATAAAAAAAAAAATCTTCATAAACTAGGCCACTCCGCCTATAGAGCCGCCGAATCGAGACCTAACCACCTAGACCACTCGGCCACGAGAGCCGTTGGAACAGAAGGATAGCATCACGAGGACATGGCGCGATTAGGTGTGCAAATCAATGAGCTTTTGTAGCGCTACAGAACCTAACCGATTTTAGCACCCTGGTACCATCGTATATGAGCATGCGTAAATATTCCTCCCGGCGCGCGTTAAGAAGTTTCACTTCAAGCACACTTCAATAATACATGTTGCTTTATTTTTTTTACTTATTTAAAGTTTGGCAAATATTTTTTAGCCACATAGTGTCTGGCTGGGCCGGGAACCGTGACTTGATCGTGGTAGGTATATCTAAAAAGAATGTTTAAAGAACGGAACTAAGGCACAGCAGCACCCCAATGTCGAATTAGCGGCAGCTAATATCACGGTACGGTACGTGATATCAGGATCCATCTCAGAGTGTGTGCCACTGCCATAAAAAATCATGTAAATCGTGGAAATATGTAATAAAAATAATAAATAATAAAGTAAAGCTTTAATAATTAAAGATACTCACCATCTTTTATGTTAATTCCATCTTCTCTTCGACAAGCACGAATCCACTGATTTGCTAACTCGTGTTTAGGAAAACGAAAATATTTAATATTACTCCCTTTGGTGGTCCTATTATTGTTCTTACAAGTAGCCACAGCACAGTTCGGCATAATTATACTATAATGTTTTAATTTAAATAATCCTATAACATTATATAAACACAAAACAAATTTAAAAATCCACTTAATTAAATAAACTATGACAGCGTCAAATTTTCCCGGATGACGTAGATGCGCGGGTGAGTCGAAAACGAGTCTAGAAATCAGCATACCGTTATATGTGTATCGTGCTTTCAACAGAAAAATACTTAACCTGGAAATCAAAATAATAATTTTTAGTATAACTAACCATAAGAAGTCCATCAACAATCTTAAAATTTTGGCTCTCAATAAACTACCTACTAATATAACTTACGACTTTCAAAAAAGTGTAAAAACTAGATATAACCACATGTATGCATGTTCAAAATGCAAACATATAAACAAAATTAATAAGTTAATGTATAGAAACAAAAATTCACTAATAAAAGATAACGCGTTTTATGAATCTGACAATAATTGGATAGCGAATACTACGGATATTATTATCCCTGAGTCTGTTATGAATATTTTAAAATTAGGTTCAAAATTCTCAGTAAGCTTCGAAAATAGGGAACTTCCCATATTTCATCTATTGGCTGACATAGAACACAGTATATCTAATAATACCGAAATTGTTGACAAGGATTCGTGTAGGTCCCAATGTACAAATATTGTTACTAATTTTCTACAAAAAAACAAAAATAATAACAAGCTGGATGACTCGCAAAAAAACTATAAGATAACGAATAAATTTCTTAAAGAACACCCAAATTTATTGGTGTTGGCATCAGATAAAGGTAACAATACTGCAATCATTACAAAAAAGGATTACCAAGATAAAATGAATGAATGATTGCTCGACAATGTTACATACTGCAAACTTGCACGGGATCCAACTAGCAAATACCAAACAGAAAGTAATAATTTAGTCAAAATGCTTCAAACAAAAAAGTACATCGATGATAAGGAGGCGAAAAAACTAAAATCTTACAATAGTACACCGCCGAAAATGTATGGCCTTCCTAAGCTACATAAAACTAACAGACCTTTGAGACCTATAGTTTCTTGTGTCAATAGTCCTGGATATAAAATCTCAAAATATCTACATGAAATACTTAACAATTTGTCTTCAAAATTTTATCATAATGTTAAAAATTCTTATCAAGTAGCTGATAAATTAAAAAATGTAAACCTACCCGATGATTATGAGTTAGTCTCCTTTGACGTCAAGTCTCTCTTTACCAATATACCTCAGGACTTAGGTATGAATATTATCGATTTGCATTGGACAGAAATATCCAAACACACAAAGATAAACACGGAAGAATTTTACTCACTCATGAAATTTACTTTTAAAAGCAGTTTCTTTGTATATGAAGGTCAATACTACCAACAAACCTTTGGTACTCCTATGGGAGCCCCAATCAGTCCAATCCTGGCCACCTTAGTAATGGACTATATTGTGACCAAGACTTTGGAAAGTCTTGACTTTTATATCCCGTTCTTCTACTTATATATGGATGACTCGGTGACAGCTGTTCCGAAAAGTAAGGTGAACTTGGTGTTGGAGAAATTGAACTCTATTAACGGAAACTTAGAATTTACGTACGAAGTCCAAAAAGACAATCAACTACCATTTTTGGATCTATTACTCATACAAAGTAACAACAAAATAATTTTGAACTTATACAAAAAGCCCACCAGTTCGAATCGAATACTTAATTACCAATCGGCGCATCCACTTCACCAAAAAGTCAATATAATTAAACAACTCCAAAATAAAATTTTTAAACTATCAGATGAACAGTTTTGGAAACAAAATATAGATCTACTAAAAAGCACCCTATGTGCAAATAACTACCCCATAGGTTTTATCAACCGTATTTTAAACCAACAACCCCGCAGAAATATAAACACTGGTGAAAACGCACAGCATGACTTACAAACATCCAAGAGATATTATAAAATACCTTATGTGAAAGGTTTGTCTGAACCCCTAAGTAACATAGTTTATAAAATACCGTGTAACAACTGCAATGTATGCTATATAGGCCAAACAAAACAATATCTAAAAAATCGTATTTCAGAACACAGAAGGAATTGTAATATTACAAAATCAGACAATCCAAAAACAGTGCTATCAAAGCACCATTTTGAAACAGGACACCATTTTGACTTTCAGTCGTCCACTATCTTAGATAGTCTCCCTAACTTCCATCAAAGGCTTTTCTTGGAAATGTGCCATATTACTACTAATAAACCCAATATAAACCTTAATAAAGACACACAAAACTTAAGTGCCGTTTATTGTAATATTATAAGCAATTATGCCTAATCGTCCTGCAATAATTTACATTCAAGTCATTTGTACCAAATATCTCGGCAAGCAGTAGTACCGTACTAGCATTTTTTACATAAAATATAGATCGTTCAAATTAATGCGATCCGTAGCTCTAATAATCTGGCTAAGGTATTTTACTATAATTATTATAAGTACACAGCGTCCTTAATGTTTTTTATCGATGTTTTAATGTTTTTATTGCTTTTAATTGATCACTTCGATGTTGTGTTATTTATTAGTTCTCTAAGTTGTTACGTTGTATGTCGGTTGTTTGTATAATTCCTGTACTGTTTTTTTGACACTGTCTAAATGTTGAACGGTGTTGAAATGCGTATAACGTTCTTTGTTCCTTTTTTAGCCTTGAGAATGATGCGGAATGCATCGAAACTTTGGCATTTGATTTAAAAGCTTGACAATAAAGTCCAAACAAGCTGAAAACTGACTTTTAATTTCGAAGGGAACGCCGTTTATTCCACATCAGTATAATCTACAGGAAAAAGTAGGATCTATTTTGTTTTACTAACTCTAATATCGTTATTTATCGCTATTATCGTAATTTATCGATTTATTTAATGCATTTACTGTGAAACGACTGTAGAGCATCTATCTTTTTATATCGTACCTATTATCGCTTTCGTTTAATAAATTTCACTGTTAAACGACTGAAGGTCATTTGCTTTCATATTGCCACGAATAGTCTTGGGGCTTGTCGCGTTTTTAAAAGGAATAACGTCCCAGAGAAGAGTCGTGCCACGATTAGTACAATGGCAGAGTCTTTTGGTTAGATTTAACGCTTCCCTCAATCTGCCACTGTATGTTCTATTCGTGATGACACGCCTTGCTTAGCGTGCAGGGGTATAACTTAGATAGTCCGGGGTCGAGTTACGTCGGGTAAGAAGAGATGATAAAGAAAGCACGTTTAGTTATAACAATAACAATGTATTAATGATAAAACTTTAACGAGTATTGGTCAAAAATGAAATGAGATTCTATTATACTAAGGAGCGCATGTTTTCTCGATTTGAGGTACGGTTTGTAATTGTTTATAGGTTTCCTCACCTGGGTTTTTTACCTATCACCCATAAGTTTCTAAAGAAGAGGATAAGAATATAAAAAAAACGTAAAAAAGAAGCCATACAAAATGTAGTGAATTTTGCAAAATCACAAGAAACTAAGTCACATTTTTTTGTACAAAATATAATTTAATTTGGACTATCATAAAAATAATCATATGACCTACGTAAAAATTATTTTTTTGTCTTTTTTCGTTTGACTTTGTGATATTTTCTGGTAAAAATCGTTCTCCGTATTTAACCGAAACTTCATATAAGTTTCCAAAAACAAATCTCAAATGCGAAAGAAAAAAAATGCAGCTTAAGTGACATGTTGCAATCTAATGCCTTGTAAGATTAAATAAGTTCTTCAACTAGATAATTCTCCGATTTCGTAATTTTTAGGACGTTGCTACACGCATTTTTGGAGGAAGTCTACGCTTTTTCCAAAAGTGCAGTTTTGAAAATCAATTAACATCGCTGAAAAGTTCTCATATTTGCGAACTAACGAACATTCCTTCTTTAGGTTTTGCCTCACTTATACTCGAGAATTTATCTTTCAAAAAACGAATAGCATTTCTTTCTCTATTAAAAGCTTTAACGAAAAATTTGATAAGCCTTTGTTTTGCAGAGAAGGTAACTAGGTTTTCTGCTATTCAACTAAGAATCCATTAAGGACATATTCATACAAGAATCCCAAATGCGAGAAAAGTAAATGCAGCTAAGTCACATGTTGCAACCTGATGCCTTGTAATATTTAATAAGTTCTAGTTAATTCGCCGATTGCTTATTATCCAGGAAGTTGCTACCTGCATTTTTGAAGGCAGTCGATGTGCTATTCTCTTTTTAGAAATTCTCAATTTCAAAATTATTGTCCTTTAAAAGTGCTCGTATATGCGGACCATCGAACATGCGTTCCTTAAGCTTTGCCTCAGTTATACACGATAATTTCTATTTCAAAGAAAGAATAGCAATTCCTTTCGCTATTAAGAGCTTTAACAAAAAAATTATAAGCCTTAGTATTGCAGAGAGGGTAAATAGATTTTCTGCTGCTCAACTAAGTGTTCATCAGGGACGTTTTGATAAAAGGATCCGAAATGCGAGAAAAGTAAATGCGGCTTAAGTGACATGTTGTAACCTAATGAATTGTAAAATTGAATAAGTTCTTCAACAAGGTTAATTCTCCGATTTCTTATTTTAAAGGCAGCCCACGTGCTATTTGATTTTTCCAAAATCGCAGTTTCAAAGTTAATGTCGCTGAAAAGTTCTCGTATTTGCGGGCCAACGATCATGCCTCCCTTAAGCTTTGCCTCAGTTATACGCAATAATTCCTCTTTCAAAGAACGGATAGCATTTATTTCTCTATTAAGAGCTTAAAAAAATGTATGCTCTAGTTTTGCAAAGGAAGCAAATACATTTGCTGCTGCTCAACTAAGGGTTCATTAAGGACGATTTCAAAAAATAATCCGAAATGCGAGAGAAAGAAATGCAACTTAAGTGACATGTTGCAACCTAATGCCTTGTAAGATTGAATAAGTTCTTCAACTAGCTAATTCTCCGATTTTTTTATTTTCTACATGCATTTTTGAAGGCAGTCCATGCCCTATTTTCTTTTTCCAAAAATACTGTTTCACAATTAGTGGTTCTGAAAAGTTCCCGTATTTGCGGGCCAACGAAAGATTGAATAAGTTCTTTAACTAATTAATTATCCGATTTCTTATTTTCTAGGAACTTGCTGCAAGCATTTTTGAAGGCGGTGTACGTCCGTTATTATTTTTCCAAAAGCGCAGTTTTAAAATTTAATTATCCCTGAAAACTTTTCGTATTTGCAGACCAACGAGCATGCCTCCTTTAAGCTTTGCCT
>JAEQML010071190.1:0-16303 GCA_016904865.1 Pissodes strobi | reverse complement strand
GCAATCCTATAATGGAAGGTGGACAAATTTATTTGAAAAAAATGATGGTGAGTATTACTGAGTATGACAAATGTTAGTAAATAATAAAACTGAGTACATACAATCCTAAAATACAAAAAGATATTACCTAATGCTCTTTGTGGCATACATTGAGAAAAAAAAACGTGTCTCAAATTTCATTATTTTGGACCCCAAATACAAGGTAAACAGGGCTGTTTAATTAAAATTTGACCGCCCCTTTCTATTTTTAAAACTAGAACGACCCTTCTTCCATCAAATTCTAGGGAATCAAGTAGATTTTGTTGCTAAATAGAAAAATCTTGTACATGGTGTTTCAGAAAAGCATGACAACCTAAAGGTTAATTTGTTAAATACCTATAACACCAAGTTCTTATATTATTTAATAATTGATTTCTGTGAAAAATTCTAGAAATATTTCATTTAGCATAACATAATAACATGCCTAACTTTAATTGTTTTCGTATTACAAGAAATATGTAGTCTTATATTGGTAGATTGCAACAAATGCGTTGTCTAATGGTAATAAATAATAAATAATATAAAATAATAATAAAGCTTACTTGATTGATATTAATGTTTCAAATTTTACATTTCTGCGATCCAAATGGGGATCCAACATAAATTTATGATTTCGCTTCGGCAACTTTTGATTTTACATAAATCTAATTTGGTAACAATTTTATTTTAGATGAAAGCCTTTATGCAATTGACATTGAGCTATATAATTCTTTAAAGGCCTCAGATGCAGCCGAAGAGACAAAACCAACTGAAAACTAAAATACTGAAAAAAGATTGGATATTGCGGCTAATCTATCTGCGTCAAAAATATGAAGAAGAATTTAAGTCAACGACTATGAAGAATGAAAAATGTTGGCAGTTGATTGCCGACGAATTTAAAAAAGAAAATGTGTTGGTTAGTGTAAACCAATTAAAGGACAAATGCAAGTACCTTAAAGACAGATTCACCAAGAAAAAAGATAATATGGGTTCAAAATCCAGTGGTGCAATGACTATTCGGTTCGAATTTTTGATGAAATGGATGCTTTTCTTGGGGAAAAAGCTTCAATTACACCAGCAGCTTTAGCATAATCAATTACAGGAGAAGCTACAGGTATAGAGAAAACATGAATATTTTAATGATACATAAGACTCGTAAGTTTAAGGAAATTACATTAAATAGCACTAGATAAAATATAATTTTTGGCTTTTTGAGGGCAGTTAAAACATTTTATGTATTATTTCAATTCAAAATATATACAGTGTGGATCACATGACAATTGGAATATTTTATTATCAGCAAAAAATACGAAATAATAAAACCAAATTTCCATATAAGGTTGATATTAAAGAACTTCCTATAAATCAATCCAAAAAACTATCAAAGATTTAGAACTTTAGAGTTCTCTCTTTCTGTAATTATGTATTCGTTTTTTATACTATATGTTAGATTTTAAGCTTCAATATTGCATTTTAAGTTAGTATTTAGTTGACATATATTTTACAGGCAGAGACTATGACCAGAAGTCATCATGGATTTTGACTAACTCCTCCTCTTGGTCCTCTCTTTTCCGGAGATTCCGCCAAGAGTTTCTTCTCCTCTGAAAGGAGACTGACACTCCTTGTGTAGTAGAGGGATCAACGTTATAAAAGCGAAAACTCCAACCAAAACAGAACAGTTCGCCAGTTCTAAAGTCAGTTCAATAGTTCCACCATTCTCCAGAAAGACAGAGTTCTCCCTTAAGTTCACAGCTAGCCTACAATTTTGAATCAAGTCTCTTAAGTTCTACAGTTTGAGTATAAGCCACCCGTTCTAAAGTGAAAGTTATTTACCCAGTTAATAATTTCTAAAGTCCTATGTTCAAGTAAATGATAACCATCTTAACAGCGAAGTGCAGTAGTGCGATGTAATTCAACCTCCTCAGTGAAAATCCAGAAATTATTTAATTTAATTTAATTTGCCATTTCATAAAACTTGCGAAGCAAGACTTTCTGAAAATCTGTCCCAGTAAAGTGCTTAGTAAGCGACCTGTCTAGTAACTGAATCTCAGAAATTTCGTAAATTACGTTCGATAACTAACTACCATTTAGGGCAATAATTCGTACATTCGGAAGGACCGCTCGTTTGCAAATAATGCGTAGTGATTGCATTGACCATATGTAAGTAGAGAAGTGTATTTAAATAAATTTATAACCCAGTGAGTGATTAGACTATGGTTTCAAAAACCGACAAATACGCTTTTGATGAAAAATTAGTTATATACGTCAATCGATGCCCAGTGTCAAAGTGAAGAAATTCAATCAAGCGCGGGTAAACGGGAGTAACTAGGACTATCTTAAGTGGTAAACGTCAGGTAAAAGTCTTCGGACGATTCCTGACGGCTAACGACCGGGGGTCTTGTAACCCGCTTAAGTTGGGTGCGTTGAAGACGGTGGTTGATTTTTCCTGGGTTTTTAAAGACTGTCTTGTTAAGTAACTTCAACAGACAGCACCCACTGTCATATTAAATTCCTTTCGTTATTTTGAGCAATGCAATTGTGTGTGTGGAATGGTCTTTGCTTCCGATGAAGGTGTTCGCACACATATACGGAGACTCCGCTGTAGAGGCCCACCAAGACACAGAAAAATGCACACTTTGCGATAGAACATTTGATACATTTGCCGGCTTGAGGCAGCATCAAAGAAGAGCGCATAGCCGTGAGTATAACCTAGAACTCGAAACTAAATATCAAGACGGCCGGCCTAGGGCATCCGATGATGATGAACTGCTCATACGGATGGCTAGAGAGGAAGCCAGGTATGCTGGGAGGTTCCCTAACCAGCACCTGCGTACTATCTTTCCTGAGCTGTCCGTCGACCAAATAAAATATCGTCGGAAACTTCCCCGCTACAGGGACTACCTATTAGAGCTTGAGGGTACCGAACAAAGAGCAGACCTGTTGGAAGAACTCACAGAACCGCAAAGCCCTGTAGCGGATGCAGCCCAGGTCGAGGATGCTGCAAATGTAACAATCGTTGAGGAGCGGCTCGTACGACCTTCTCTGCAAGCAAGTCTCCTACCAGGAATGGTCGATGCTGATGGAAACCGAAGCATGAGCAGTGACGTGGAAAGTCAAGTAGGGAACCCTGATTCTATTTTGGAGTATTTAGGGGTTTTGGCGCAGACGGCCGGGCTCGAGAATTGTTTTCTTGATCTCGTACGCCTGTGTCACCTGTCGCAGGTTCGTCCTTGGCAGGATGAGCTGCTCGCCGCGCTCGAGCTTTGTTTGTTGACCATACCACGCCCAGGGCAACCTTCGGGTAGGCGTAACCCCATTGCAACGGGGACCGGCGATCATGCCCTGAGCAGGAATAGACGTCGTGCTACGCTTTTTAGACGTACGCAGAGCGGGTATAGGTTGAACAGAGCGGAGACGGTGAAATGCATACTTGAAGATGCTCCATTGGACAGCGGAAACGAAAGGCCGGACACGTACGCCGTGGAACGGGAATACATCGGCATTCTTCCAACGGACCTCGCTGGAAGATGAGGAACCGATTTCTGACCCACAACCAAGTGTGCACTTGGATGCTCCGTTAACTGAGCAAGAGATAAGAGGGGCTTTGAAATCAAACAAAAGCAACGCGCCGGGACCTGATGGTATCCGGCCGCGTGATTTGCTGACTGTGGGCACGGCCAGACTTGCAATTATCATTAACTCGATCTGTCTATCTGGGAGAGCCAGAAGACTAGGGCTAAGCACGTATGAGATACGGCAGCTCGTGTGCAAAAGCATCATCGGAAGCATTGCTATACATAGACACTTCAACGCACTGAACTTCGGCGGGCACTAGCTGTAAGTCCTAGTTTTAGTGCTTTTGTCTTTTTATGTCCGCTTCTAACATCTCCCTCCACGGAGGGATGAACAGTCTATGTTTAGATTTATGTTTCATTTATATGTATTTTGCCTTTTTTGTCAGTGATGTGTCATCTCCTGATCCTGCCGGTTTATGCTCAATCATCGAGAGGTTCTCTCAATCCCCAGCGGGCAGGGGAACATCTCGCCCGTTCAGGCGCGACACGGTGGGTGATGGGCGGCTAGAATGATGATTCTGCTGTCGTTACCCACACTATACGTGTCAACCTAACGCGCATTCTGATAGATCTTTTTTTCCGTCCCTCGAGTGAGTTTTTTTTTGTTGCCATCTCTGATCCTTTATTATCACTGTCCTTCTGCAATTCCTGTACATACCACTGTAAGCTATCTACGTAATCCCGGCCGCTGTCACACAATTCAAGTGCCATGGACACCAGGGAGTCTGTACATCCAGAACCTCTCTCATGTCAGCGGCGTGTCGTAGCAGCCCATGATGACAAGAAGAAGCGACGTTCTCCTCCAGGCAGGCCCGAGACGACTGTCGTGCCAAGCAGCATGCTATTCTGAGAGCTAGCGCCCCTGAGCTGGACAGAAGCCCCCATTGCCCTTCGTCCCGCCAATCAAAGAACACCAGAAGAGGAAGCCACCAAAAGCTGTTCGCTTCTTCATGATGACCTTCTTCGGACTTGCGTCGTTATTCAACCACTCTACTCCGCCTTCCGCTGGGCCCAACGGACCGGAAGCCGGCCCAACGGACCGGAAGCCGGCCCACCGGCCCAGAAGAACTTAAAAAAAAACTTATAATTCAGAAGCGCATAGACAAATTACGGGCAAATGCTTTTTTTGATCCGCTTAGGGAACAAAGGGAAGGTCTAAAAATAATATCGTTTGACTGCCAAAAAACCAAGCCATGTCAAAGATTCCTGATCAATCTGTTTACTACAGTCGACAGTTATATACGTATAATTTCGCTGCCGTAACAGGTACATCACATTCACCACTGTCTAAGTAAAATTTGTTTTATATTCATGGACCGAAGATCAACATTCAAAAGGTGCAAATGAAATTGCTAGTGCGGTTTGTCACAAACAATGCACCACTGAAACATAGATACAGTTCGCCTTATAGCCGATAGCTGCGGGGGGCAAAATAAGAATTCAATAATGATAAGCATGTGCATCAAATAGCTTAGTGTAGATGCATCCGCCTGTGTTAAAAACTTGGAGCTTATATTTCCCGTGGATGGACATTCATTTATTCCCCCAGACAGGGTATTTGGACGGATAGAGAAGTTTATAAAAAGAAAAGACACCATCGGTTTCTCCAGAAGAGTTTCTCGAAATATATGATGATCATGGAACTGTTTTTATATTGGGCCGTGATGTGACCATTTACGACTGGAAAAAGAATTCTCAAACTGCAATCAAACCTCCTGCACAATGGCATTTCCGATCAATATGAGTAAAAGACCCTAACAATTCGAGGAAAACAATCCTATAAGTCTGATCTGGGAGAATATAAGTCTGTGTTTAAAAAGGGAAAACCGGTTGGGAGTATCATACAATCTGTCCTCTTGAGTGGTGTATGTCCTAATAAGGAAAAACTAAAAGACGTGAAAGCCTTACTGGAAAAGCACTGGGGTAAAAATTGGCCAGAATTAGAAAATCTCAAATACTACAATAATGTTCTGAAAAAATACTATGATGTTCCAGATGATGGAATTCCAGGCGAGCCCGAATGCAGTAAAAATAATTTCTGTGAACCAGTTGACGAGATCCCAGACTTGATTTTACAACTTAAAAAAATCTGTTTTAGTTAGATTGTTTTGCACATGATAATGTTTAAAAGAGTACGTCTTCTTAATTAATTGAAATCAAACTACGAAAAATCCATGCGTGTGAGTTGCAAAACCTGACAAATTCAAAGTTCAATATCAAAACCCGACAAATCCATTTTATTTTCTAATATTTTAACTTTTTTATGTTTTTGGAAAAACTTAGTTCTTTAATAAACCAACTTGGTCCTTAAATGCCCCGAAAAAATTGAGTCAATTAAACAAACGATATAGTTTTTTTTCTATTTCCCAACATTTACTTAAGTGGATTTGTCGGGTTTTGAAACTCGATGACTCATATATCTGTATATATCATATTAACATTTGACCGCTAGGCTTTCTACTATAAGTGTCTATATACCATTTACCATCTAATATTGAACCAGTAATGTGTTAGGATTTATAGATCTATCTCAGCCATGTATAACAAATTGCATTTGCTACACATGGCAGGGCGCAGATAAACTCTTTTTTAATAAAAAGGTGAAGCGAATCCACAAAACTAATTAACTTGTCGCCTGTCTAAAAAGCTCCCTATAGGTCAATTTTTGTAACCGCTCGCAAAAATAAATACCATCTCGACCAAATACAAAGGCTGGTTACGACACTATCATACAACAAGAAACTACCAAAACAATAATTATTCAAATTCACACTTTTATTTTTTCTCAAATATCAACAGTTTACATGGGGTTGTTCCACCGCCAATACAATAAATTCGTTTAGGCGTTAGCACCCTAAAAACTGCCTATATTCAACACACAGAAAATTATTAATACTCAAAAACCACACAAACCAATACTTGAACTCCATAAACGACTGGGCAGAAACCTGGGACATCAAAGTCAATGATGATAAAACACAGGCTATGCGCATCAACACTATACGCAATCAAATCATTCCAAATTTAAGATCAGGAGACACCATAATTCGGTGGAATGACTTATTCAAATATCTAGAGGTAACCCTAGACAGCAAACTATCATTAAATAAGCACATACAAGGAAAAATCAACACAGGTATAGCCGCAAAGCAAGCCTTTTTCCCACTAACAAACAGAAATAGCAAAATGTCAATCAAAAACAAGCTCCTAATTTATAACCAAGTCATCAAGCCTAAAGATCTTTATGGAGCAATAATTTACACATGCACAAGTAAAACGAACAAAAGGAAACTTCAAACATTTCAAAACAAAATATTAAGACAAATTAACGCACCATGGTACATCCCGAATACGAACATATACGCGACACGTCAGTCTAAATGTCGAAACTATTACCGAGTACTTAGCAGGTAAACACGCAAGATTCTTAGAATAAATACGCAATCACACAAATCCACTAATCACTACACTATTCGACAGAGCAGACAACCCACAGAACTAGACATACAAATTTTGAGAACCGCTATAACGAACACACACACACGCACATAAGCATGTAATAAACACTATATAAAAAACATAAAAACAAAAAAAATACTAGCAACCCAAAAAACATAGCAAACGTGGTTTTCCCTGTGCCGTATTGCCTGTTTTCAACGTGGGCATGTGAAAAGCATTAAGGTCTCCTCAAACCAATGCGGGACTGCGGGAACGGGAGCGGAATTCGCACGGAGCATAATTACACTACGGGAAATTCAAGCATGCATAGCGATGCGATAGCCACTCTTCTCACGGGTCATTTTTTGTTTTGTTTGTGTTTATGACAGGCGTTCGAAATATCTTTAACAGAAAGATTATAGAAATTTTGCAAAAGTATCTTATTTTATATGATCATTTTCATTCAGAATATAAAAATATAAGGAAGAAAGACAAAGTATGGGATGAAATAGGATTTGAATCACATGAAAAAGGTAAGTCAAATACTAAGCAATGCTGATTTTATTCATTTAGTACCAATTAGAAGAGCTTAATTTTCCCGAAATCATTGCCCTAACTCAACACATGAGCCTGTGTTTGTCAAAAATTATTCTACAGTAACTATATTGTCGCGAGTGTTCGTGATGACAGTTCTTTTAATTTTTTCTTAATGCCTCCACCAATCTGTCATAATACGTTTGAATCGCGATGCCACGCCTTACTCAGCGTGCAGGGGTATAACTCCGATGGTAGTACGGGATTCTTTACGTAAGGTGAGAAGCGAAGATAAAGAAAGCACTTAAAAAACAATAAAGTATATTAGATAAACTTAATGAGAAAAGATTAACAATGTGTATTGGTCAAAGACTTAACAATAGAGTTTTAACAGCGTTAAATTAACAATGTGTATTGGTCAAAGACCCAACGATAGAGCTTTAACCGCGTTTACTGGTCAGAAACTTAATGAGACTAGCCTATACCCAATTATTAAGGTGCGCATGCTTTCTCGACTTGAGGTATGTTTTATGAATTGTTTATAGGTCTTTTTGGTCACTGCTTTGTAAATATAGTTTATCTTATGTTGTGTTGTGTTTTATTTAATGTTAAGGTATCTAAGAGCACTTGGACACTTTGAACTACTTGACAGACTACTTAGAAACTTCACTCGAAGAACTTTGACAGACTCGACTTTTCTACTGTGGTTAATGAAACCCCTAGTCTTAGCAGTCGATGTGGCTAACCAAGTACTAGGTTTGGGGCAGGAAAAGGATTATAACTTTAGCAATCGTGTGACTAACCAAAGAGCGGATTGAACCAAAAGCAGTCATGTGACTAACCCTGGAGCTGGTTTAGGTGAGACCAAAAGTCTGACGAACTGAAGGTTTGCCAGTGTATTTATATTAGAGAAATTGCTGATCATTGCATGCTTAAGGTTCATAATCGCTCCCGTTGTTTCTAGTTTGCTTTTAATGTTTATTGAATAATTCCCAAGTTCAAGTTCAAACTTGGGACAGGGTGATAATTAGTTAATAGCTTTATGAATTATTATATTTGACACGTTCCCTCGCCCTCTAAAACGTTGTCCCCAACGTTTGCACGACCTCTATCGTTTAAAAAAGAAAGACCTCAAGTCGAAAAAAACCTGTCGTGTAATACAAATTAGAAAATGAAAACAGAAATGTCATCAGTGGTCTTGTTACTTTCTGGATCCAGGTTGATCTTTTGTAACTCCCTCTAGCCTCCACTGCAGTCTATATGTCTTAGTATTAACATACCACTAAACTGTTTGAGGGTATCGCAAGTGAGAGCCTGCTGGAGAGACTAGTCTGGAAATCCACAGGTTTTTGATACATGCAACAAAAAAGAAACATATTTTTATAAAGTGTTTTAGCAATTTTATAATCCTAATTCTAGATTTTACCCAATAAATAGTGTATAGAATTTCACAACATTTATCTGCTAATCAGATGGTTCTGTCTTCTATTATATTATATATATATTTTTCGTCGTTCATTGTCTAATAGACGCCGTATTAGGCAATCAACGCATTGCTATAGATTCAACTAACAGGAGATGCGTCCATCCCATGTCACTCGATCTTAGTATTCTTATTATAACTTCAGATCTAATTTTTAGAGTTACCAGGACGATAGTTCATAGGACTTATTTTATATACACTAGTTATTTCAAAGACGGTCCTGTATTTATATTGACCAACTATACTTTATTTATTCTTATTTCTATATCTATTACTTCTAGAATTACTGAATGTATTTATATATAAAGGCGGCCCTGTCTTATATTAGTTTACCTATAGTACTAATATTGTAGTTTATTGAACTTTTATATTTAAAAATGTCTATCTGTACATAATTTGCCGATTTTGAAATATTGATTTTCCTATATGCCAGCATATTCAATTTTCTAATAGGTAAAAAATTTAATTAGTATTTGCCATTTCGTTTAGTACTTTTTAGTAGGTGTCATAGTGTATATATATATTTTTTTTTATTGTTTTTATTTATTATTATATATATATAAAAATTTTTTTTGAAACAATGCCTCATATGCCGGACGGTAAGTTATTCTTATTTTTTTTTCTCTCTCTCTCTTATAGATGTTCCCTATTGAATATGTTTACATTCGGGTCGATCCTGAATCTGCATGGCCTCCCGACCTCCCGGATGACCATACCGAGCTGTATAATGGTTCGGTGTTCGATTTCTTTGTATATATTTCAATTATAATTCGACCGCGGCGGTCTATAGCGCATGTTTACTATTAAAAGATTAAAAAAATATATATGTTTTGAGTCTTATTAATGTTTTGCCCCCTTTCTACGCAAATATCTGTATTCTATTCCATCAAATAACTTACTTGGCGAGTGTAACTTACTTAATATTATTTTATCTTATAGGAAACTTTAGTATACTTTACAGTAGTTCTATTTTAGCGGCTTTCCTCTGAGTTGTCCATTTCTGCTTGGCGGCTAGATGGCACTCGTTCGAAACTACAGCGAAAGTAACAATCGCCTGTTTGTTCGTGTATATGCATTGTGTAGCTTTGTTGAGTATCGATCTGTCGGATTTGCCTCATCTCTACTTGCGTCGATTCATATTGCGCTTGGGAGTGGTCATCATGGCGTCCTGTGCCTGTGCGACGTGTCGTGTTTTTCTTTTCTTTTATGTACTTCCATGATCCTGGAGCTGGTTTAGGTGAGACCAAAAGTCTGACGAACTGAAGGTTTGCCAGTGTATTTATATTAGAGAAATTGCTGATCATTGCATGCTTAAGGTTCATAATCGCTCCCGTTGTTTATAGTTTGCTTTTAATGTTTATTAAATAATTCCCAAGTTCAAGTTCAAACTTGGGACAGGGTGATAATTAGTTAATAGCTTTATGAATTATTATATTTGACAATATTTCTCTATATATCTCATGGAGGCACCATGATGATAATGTCTACTAACGACTTTTCGGCAGTTACTAAGTTCGATAATTTATTGTCTGAGAAAGTATTTGAATTTTCCATCGTCTATTATAATGCTTATGACCTCTATCTTGTTTGTTTTACAGAACACCTGACGTTGACATGCATATATCCAGTCAAAGATTACTGAGCTTGCTTGAGTCCCTGCCTTTAAATAGCGAATTAATTTTGTGTGGCCACGTTAATGTTGATTTTTCCAGTGTGTGTGTGCTGCTCAAGAATCTCTTCGGTCCATTTTCGACTCTTTTGATATAATCATGCATATTGACTTACCAACTAGAATATCTAAAACTAGTTCTAGTACTATAGACTATGTCATGTCATCTTTTGATCAAGAATTCGTTGACTGTGATGTCTTTAACTCGGGTTTCTCTGATCATGAGGCAATATTAACAGAATTTTCGTTAAAATCCAAATGCAAAATGTATGGCAACTTTTCCTAAACCGATTTAGCAAACTTACCCATAGATGCCAACGGCAGCCAGTTATACAGTGGGGAGCTAGGTTCGCGGTTCCTCGGTACACTTTAATAAAGATATTAGGCGCCACCTAGTTAATTGTGACAACTAGGAAAAGTCTACAATGTTATTAAATATTGAAAAGTAATTTTTGGAGCAGCTTTTCAATAAGGCAGCCTGCTCCTTAACACAGAGTAGATTCTGTGTCCTTAGACTTTAGTGTGTGCCGTTGTGTACGATAAAACTGACATATAAACTATAATTATAGTATATTAAGTTTATAATCACTCGACATTCGGTCAAAATTTTTGTAGGGACTTCATTGTTCCGATTAAAAAAAAAATAAGGCATAATATTTCCCCAAAATAAATACTTTATTCTTGTCCTACTAAGGATGAGATTCCTTGATAAAAAAACAATTTTACAGTACAATTACAATCACATGTATAAAAAATAAAGCAATAGAAAAGAAGCTTACATAATATTGACTATTATTGACAATCGTGAGATACAAACTGTTAGGCAAATATCCTGCGTACCAATTACTAGGTTACTAGAATGATGCTAAATAGCGCACAGGGTTTAAAATTCATGAATTTTATTCTACCTCAAGGATATAAAATAAGACATGTGTAATTAATCACTCAATCTGTAGAAAATCTAAATTGGCCAAAGACAACTTTACAAATAGGCAAATTATATTACTTACAAATCATGAAGCAGGTACTTCTAATTTTAAATTATTCTCCAAATTTACACCAGTGTTAGTATATATAGGGTCCATGTATCTCTAAAGCACTTCAAATCATAATCTGACTTTTCCAAACTTGGTACGCCCAGATCCATCCGATGATAAGCAACACGAAAGTGATGGTTTTAACCAAAAACACGCAAGTGGTGGTTCTAACCCAAAACACGCAAAAATATATATCGCAATTAAGGCAAGGCTATATACGTGTGCTAGAGCGGTACCCGTGGAGAGGACCCTAAAAACAATTGTTTGTCTTAGCACAAAAAAAAATTATCAAACATTGAAAAGATTACTCATAACCTAACTAGTTTGTCATCTTACCTATAGAACTATCTATAGGGCCTATTTCCTGGAAATAGCCAGTCGAATAAAACGAACAGTGATCATTCTGGAGACTTCTCCAAAGACTATCTTTATCGCCAGTTAGCTATTTTAGTTCATTCTCCTTAGCTTTCCGATGCCTACATTCTTTGCTGTGACGTTCTCATTAAGATAATCTGTCGTTGCAGTCTTATTTAGGCCGGAGAATAGTTTACTTTATAAATCTTCCTCGTATACACATATATTCCTCGATTACGATATTACTTGTGCTCTACTATATATATCTTCACATTTCCTTCTCCTCGTTATTTTGCATTCTACCGTAGATGCAGCACGTGGCCGTACTCTGACTTCGGTGACGCTGAGACCAACCTGGCTGATGATCCAGAATGATTCAGGAAGAAAAAAAATACATATTTAAAAAAGGTACGAAATACCCAGACAGGGTTCGCGATTCCACCAAGGCGAGTGTGTCTGTTATGTTTTGCGGATCCGCAAGCGGTGTAATGATGCCCCCATATGTGGTGTATAAATCTGAACGCATATGGTCCACAGGGACAGAGGAAGGACCTCCCGGCACTCGATGTAACAGAAGTAAAGCGGATGGTTTCACTCTGTGATTTTTACCGACTGGTTCTGCAACCTATTTGAACCATACGCTAAAAAACTGAGATATAGCGATCAAGAAGTTCCCAAGAAGAAAAGAAAATCAAAACCTAACGTTCAATCAGCCCAACGAATCCAGTTAGAAGATCTAGTAGTTTCCAGTTTCAGGGGGCAGGTCCATCCAAACAGAAAAATGTTCTAAACAAGAAAACGGCGAAGAAAAGACAAAGAATGAGCAGCGAAAGTTTTGATAGTGTTATTGATAAGAACAATACTTCATACTCCGACAGCTCGGATGATAGTTGTTTCGAAACCTGGGCAGCTAAAGAAATAGATAAGACTTGCGCGTAACGTTATTAAAGAGAAAATATGTATTGTCAGTTCACGCACAAGAGTATTTGCAAAATATTATGTTGGTTAAATAATTTCCGTGGGACACGAATTCGAAATAAAATTCATGCGGAATAAAAATTTAAAATTCATTTGGCCTATAGCAGATGATATATCAGTAGTGTCTAAAGATGCCATTAGTTTTAAATTGAACAAACCCAGTGATACTAAACGCGGGTTATTTAAAGATATTGACAACCTACTACTAAAAATAGAATGATAAAAAATGTTGCCCTATTGTTAATTTCTTTTAAATTTTATTTTTGTTTAAATATGTTTTATTATATTAAGGCTTGACTCTTTCGATAAGATTGATACCAACCTACCTACCTATGTAGAAAAAAAATAGTTTATTTTGAAAGTTTAGTTTATTTTCATGTTCATTTCTTTAAAGTTTTGTTCGTTTATTTTCTTTTTCTAAGGCCTTACTGTACCCACTCCTAAGATATGAAAGAATAAAATGGTTATTTTTGATTTTTTGTAATATTTTGCTTTAAAATTAGCGAAAACTACTGTAATAATTTGTTAAAGCTAATCTGATGGTCAATGTTACAAAACAGAGCCTTTAACTTTAATATAACCTCTATTTTAAGGGGCCGGTCAAAGTAATGTTCATCGTTCCTAACTGTGACCACCAAGGTTTTTTTTAGAATGGCTTGTTGGAATTAGTAAATGAGAAACCTAATGGTGCAATTTAAAGGCTTAAATTTAGCCCCCAAATGGGCCACTCAACTTACAAATAAGCTAAAGTTCAAGCAAATATATTTATATTTGAAGTTTAATTTCGGTCAAAGTTAGGTCACTTTACGGTACCTATATAACGAATGGAGGTAATTTTTCACTTTCCTCTTCGGAAGGTATTATACATTTTTTTTTTAATTTGTTAGCGATTTCGCTGATATTTTCTAAATTTTGTAAATTTGAGTCTTCCATCCAATAACTTTAAGTACTAGGGACAATTTTATGAAACTTTTTTTAAATTGTTTTATGCATTTCATTTTTCAGTGCCAACAACAGAAAGCCTCCGAAAGAAGGCTTTCGAATCGCAGCGCACTCTGGATTTTCAGACAGTTATAGAACTGTTAACCGTAGCCCATCCGCAAAACTTATCACAGATAGAGACGCTCTTTTCCAATTCATTCATCTCGTCAACTGTTCTTTCTGCTGACAAAAAGCGTTTCGGAGAGCTTATAAACAAAAACATGTATCTCTTCGAGGATTATTTGAGAGAAGCCTGTAACGTGGCCTGGGAGTCACGGTCGGGAGAAGATGCACCCTACTTACAATTTAGGGCGCTTGACAGGCATGCTATGTTCTGGGCACGGTGAGTGCATGGCTTTACTGGACCCTAGGCAATCGTTATACAGAACGACACCTGCCGACACAGGCCGGATCTATCCCTGGCAGCACCACTTTATATGCTGCAATTTCCAAGTTAAGGATACCCGACCTCAAGCAAATCGTGCTACCGTACCTATGGGAAAAGAAGCCAGACGACGCGGCCAAGGTGTCCAAGGCTTTAGACCAGGTCGAAGACTTACCTCCCCCAGGGCAATGCTCAGCAAAAGGCAACTGGAAATGGGGCACACTTTTACAAGCCCTTGCTTTGCCTTATGAAGCGTGGAGGCGTGAGACCAAACCTCCCACATTATCCACCAGCAGACACCACTCAAAGACGCAACAGCTATGCCATCGATGCAAATAGGGGACTGGAGTGCCGACGTATATGTTATCCCGGTCAACGACAAGAGCTTCGAAGAGTGGGACATGGGAATGTTGAGATACAAGAACCCTCATGTGCACTTTATCAGCGAGGAGGGCAATCCCGACATCGCAGTGAAGGGAATCTATGATCCCTTCGCCGCTATTGGCTCTCAATTTTTCGAAATTCCCGATGTTCCCAATCTAGAAATTAAGAACATGCAGCAAACCTTACCATCGGGTCCTCCTGTCCCTGAACCAAAGCCGAAGGTCTCACAACCAATCTCAGGGGCCTCAATACCTCGCTCCACCGCAGGGGTGTTTAATTGTGGGGACGGACTTGATGGTCCGCGCAACTATTTGGCCTCCGTACGGCTGAAGAATCTTGACATCAATCGACTGGATAGAGAGCAGAGGGAGGGTCTTAAGAATGCCAGGCCGCATGATCGTCCCGAAACCGGAGGCGAAGCATTCATGGAGAGGCGCTTAAAGAAAGAGCTGGCAGGTATTCCCAGTCTATTGCCGATCCAAAACACAGCATTCCAAACCGTCATTTCATGACAATTATCCAGACTCAACTCCTGAAGAGAGCCTGGTATCTGGTGACCAAAATACATATTTATTTTAAACATTTTTTGATTGTATAATTTCTCAGTGTTAACGCATCTTTTTCCTTTTCAGAAAAGCAAATTACGGAGAAACAAACTTTGAAAGTATTCTAAAACTAAGAATTGAGAAAAAAGTAAATTATTCCAAGTTGAGTGTTCACATGTTTCTCTAAGAAAATCCTGGCATAATTTGGTACTGACACCAATTATGATGCGAGCAAATGAAAAGAAATTCTCTTCCCAAATATTATTAGTGTATACAACTGGATCGTGCGACCAAATGTCTACTTGTAATGTATTATATTTATTTTGGAGCGCACAAAATTGGAGGAATACATCTTGCCTGTATCTGCACTCAGGACAGTCCGAATATATTTACTCCAAATCCTTTCATATACTGAGAAATAACTTACCAGCCGGTTTTGGAGGAGCTGGTTACCCAGCAGCTTTTATGGCTTTTATGACTGACGACTGTAGAGCAGAGCGCAACGCATTGTCCATTTCATCTCCAGAGAGCAAATTGCGTTGTATTCGTTTCATGTTTGCCAGGCATTTCGGAGATGGTTGTGGGAAAATAAAAAGAGTATTCAAAAATCTGACAGACAACAAATTATGATGATGTTTAAAAGGATATTATAGCCCAAAATTCAAATTTTACCTTCAGAAGATTCTCATAACAGCGCAACTAGCTCGTTTGATTCCACGAATATTATTCAAGAAATAAAATCAGAATTCGCCAGAATAGTCGACTTAACGGAACAAAGTATTAATAAAGAAAATAAAGACGTTATACTAAGATTTGTTCAGTCACTCAAGCGTATTAATACCCCATCACAATTAACCCAATTCTTCGTACACACAAAAAAAAAAAACAGCACTAAGTTAATCAAAGTTCAGAGCACATTTAT
>MU195250.1:0-11866 GCA_016904865.1 Pissodes strobi | reverse complement strand
CAAAGGAACAAACAGAATCCGAATTTGTTCTAAAAAATACAATCTCTCAAATTCCATTTTGGCAGAAGAATGAGAAAATGTTTCCCTTTTATCAAGAATAATCTATAATAGTACTACAAACTATGCATTAATCTATAATATCCTCATTAATAGAATTATTGTCTTTAATGGCCCTTTTTAGTATCAATGAGTAATGAGTCAATATTGGCATAAAAATTCTGATATATAAAATATGACAATTTTATTGCATTTTACAAATTAAGAACAAAATATTGAATCTGGAATAAAAAATAGTAGAACATCCCCATGAACTCAAAATTTCAGTACATAAAATATATATAATTTGCAGGCCAAATTATGGTTGCGCTTAAAATCTAATATGCTCTCCGCAGTGGCGGATTAACCATAAGGCGCATGAGGCGCGCACCTCAGAGCCCGGGCCCCGAAGGGGCCCGGTCGAATGTTGCACGTTCGTTGAAATATCTTAGCACGGCCCTGACAGCAATTCGCAACGCGTGCCCGGCCGCCCGCGTGGGCGCGTGCAGTATTGGCGGTCTTCAGTTGCCAGACGGGTCATTGCTCGGGACTCCGGACGAAAATACAACATTTACTCTTGTCTTCAGATAAAAACGGTAAGAAATACGAGATTTTAACCAGAAAGCAAGTTTTTTGATTAAGCAAAGTTTCAAAAAATTAAATTATTATTATCGACAGTGTTTCAAAGATAAGAGGAGTGAGCAGAAACATGTTACACAAACATATTGGTTTTTTGGTCAATGTCGATGTTAAAATAACATAAACTAGAATCAAATAACTCTGACGCCTGATGTAAACAAAAGCACCTGCGTTGAGATATTCACCAGAGACGCACTCAGGCACGACCTATATATTTAATTTTACTTTTACAATTATTGTAGCAGTTAAAACGCACAATAATAGTTTGGAATAAGTCAAAATCAAAATGCTTTGCAAAAACGTTGGCGTTGGCCCAATTCTACACGCATATGAAAAGAACAAGATAAAACTGCATAAATACACCTGTGATCGAGTACATCCCTGTTGTCACTGTCAGGCGCGCTTCGAGTCAGGTCACGTCAGGTGACATTTTATAACCTATTGACCAATCGCCTTTTTTCGTGGAACGTCATCGAACATGTGGTCTTGTTTACGCCAGGCTCGAAGTTATTTGATTTTAGATAGTACTGAATATTTACCAGGCCCCTATTATTATTCCCCTCTGAATTGACATAGAAATGTCAAATTTACACCTGTAGTTGACATTTTCATAACGATGCTATGGTATGCACCGAATTTATCTGTACCCTGTTCTGTTAAATGTTTGTATTTTATATGTGCCTACAGCTTTTAGCAGGGATATTTGGTGAGTGTTTGTATTCTATTTATTTCAGAAATCATGAGGTACAAACATGCTTCTGGTTCAGAAAAACGAAAGAAACGACAAATACAAGTTTGCCTAACAGCAGTTAGGCAGTTACCTAAAATAACTAGCTTTTTTACCCCACCAAAAGAAAATGAAATAAGTGAAATAGAAATACCCAGTGATACAGAAGAAAGAAGTCATAGTCCGCATCCCGCTCCTGGATGTTCTACTTCAGATATATCAAGTGACTTAATAGATACTAGCAATAATGAAATAAATATAAGCTGTGACAACAAAATAACTCCGACGGACGAGCCCAATCAAGGTCAACAAGTGGTAAAAGAACACGTTCAAGCAGAAACATTTGAGACTCTCAAAATAACAGAATGGTCTCCTGAGGTTGTTAAAAGTGACAAATTTATAGAAACTATAATCAGGAATAAAGCAAAGAGTGACGATATTGTAGATATTAGAGATTCGGGGAAAATATATGTAGACGGCAATCGTTCCTACTACCGATGTTTAAAAGAATCAGATTTTCATCGTCTTATAGCTAACGAAAACAAAGAGAAACGTGAATGGCTGATATATGCCTCCAGTACGAACTCTCTCTACTGTTGTCCATGCAAGATATTTTCTAAATAAATATCGTCGTTGGGAAATTCTGGCTATAGTGATTGGAAAAATCTCAAAAGGGCCCTGAAAAGTCACGAGGAATCGAAACCACTTTTATCTGCTATTGTAAAATTAGCCACAAGATCATCTCTTATTGGGACAATGGACACGACTTTAAGAAAAAACATACAAGATGAAGAAAACTACTGGGTAAAGGTCCTTAGGCGAATACTTTCAAACTTCTTGCAAAACAAGGACTAGCTTTTCGCGGATCTGACGAAATTTTGGAAAGTCGGTATAGGGGTAATTATTTAAGCTCTCTTATGTACCTTGCCGAATTTGATGACTTCTTGGCAGAACATTTAAGGCGTTATGGAAATCAAGGGAAAGGTTCTACAATTTATTTATCCCACCACATATGTGATGAAGTTATTCAGATATTGAGGGCTACATTAATTAAAGGATTTATATCTCAAATTAAAGAAGTTAGATATTTTTCAATTATCGTGGATTCTACACCCGACATAAGTCATTGTGATCAACTTAGTTTTATTCTAAGGTATGTGCATGGCGGGAAAATAGTAGAGACATATTTAGGATTTCTTGAAATAAAGAACAAACATAGTGCTGAAGATTTAAAAGAAAGAGCATTAGATATCCTTAAAGAGCTAGGTCTTGACATCAAAAATTGTCGCGGCCAAAGCTACGACATGCCAGCAATATGGCAGGTAAATATAATGGCTTGCAAGCAAAAATAAAAGTAGTGTCTCTCTCTGCCGATTATATACCCTGTACAAACCATTCACTTAATTTGGTAGTTAATTTTGCCTGTGAACATTGTTTGCAAGCTGCAGACTGTTTTAGCTATGTTCAAAATATATACACATTTTTTTCCGCATCAACTCATAGATGGCAGAAACTGAAGGAAGTTTGTAGTACTGTTCCAAAACGATTAAGTGATACCAGGTGGTCAGCACGTCATGGTGCCTTAAAAGCCTTAAACGATAATTTTGAAGCCATTAAAAATATTTTAGAAAATTTCTCACAGGATGCAAACGAAAAAGCAATGACTAGAAATGAAGCTTTGTCATTGTCAAGGAAAATGGAACATTTTGAGACTCTAGTCTTAACACTCATGTGGAGCAAACTGTTGGAGAGAGTAAACGCAACAAGCAAAACTTTGCAAAACCCAACATTAAATCTTAGTATTGCAGTTGAACTTTCAAAATCGCTTCTAACATTTGTTGAAGAGCCTCAAAGAATATATGACGAGTTGGAAAACGAGACCAAGTTAATGTCTAAAAAGGATGCGCAATATAAACATGAGACAAGGAGAACTTTAAAAAGACAAATTTTTGCAGATGAGAGTGGGAAAAATGAGATACAATTAAGAGGTAGAGAAAATTTTTAAATAAATGTATTTCATGTCCTTTCTGATTCTTTAACACAGCAGTTGAGAAGAAGATTGGAGTCCTATGTGGAAATTGAGTCGAATTTTAAATGTTTTTTCACAGACGATGACGATCTTATTCATAAATCTTTAACAGTACTTTCAAAAAAATATGAAGAAGACATTGACATGACCAATTTAAAAGAAGAATTTCAACATTTTCGAATTTTTTGCAATAATACTGAACTGAATCACATTCAAAAAATCAGATGTGCATTTCTCAACATATTAGAAATATTTTAAACCATACCTGTATCTAACGCATCCGCAGAGAGGTCGTTCTCTGCTTTAAAACGAGTAAAAAATTACTTAAGGTCAACAATGGGACAGGCTAGATTAGATGCACTTGCAATATTATATATGGAGAGTGATGCATTGGAAAATATAGATTGTGACAAAGTTATCAAAGATTTTGCTGCCAATAAGTCGCGCAAGAAATATATCGCGTAGGATCTTTGATATTTTAACTATTTTTAGTTTGATGTTTTTTTTATAGTTTATGAAAGGCTGTTTCACTATTAAAATGTTTCAGTTTTGTATTTTTTTACTTGAAATAAACATTTATTTTTCTGAACACGTTTTTTTTTTTTCTAAAAGGGGCCCGAAAATTGTTAACGCCTCAGGCCCGAAAATGTTTTGATCTGGCACTGTGCTCTCCTAAGTAAATGCTTGGTAGGTCAAGTTGAGTTAATAAAATCAACTTTTTTCATGATATAATACTATAAAGGGCTTCATTCATATCGCATACAAAAAGTACTTGCCTTGAAATGAGTCTAATTTCAGAAGAGGTACCTGACAATTTTGGCTCTAAAGTGTTGTATGGGAAAACCATAAGAAATACGATACCAACTCAAACTAATCGAAATCCCCCGTAGCATATCATTTATCTAACGTTTGTTTTTTATTGATACATTAATTATTTTAGAAAACATTTGAATTGTGTACTGAACATTTATTATATTATAATCGAGCAATTATTATGTTTATCGAGTTATGCAATCGATTCCGATTCCAAGGATGCGCCGCCGCCGTAATTCTACTAAGCCGACTAGCCCTGACCTCTCGATGCTGGGTTTTTATTGCGAACTTAAGCAGTGCTAGTCGTAGTCTCGAATTAGGAATAATTAATTTAAAAAGTCGAAAATCCATTTTAATTCTCCAGGACTGTTGTATCATTGGTTGCACCTTATGATAGCAATGAACGCGGTATCACTAGGGTTGCCAACTCTGTGCATGAGAATTCCGGAAGATGCAGATGCGCTCCCATGGAACGGCACGCCGCGCCGCCGAGGCCAGCAACACAGGAGTCCAGTTGCACATACTATTTTTTATCCGATCGAAATTAATTAGAATACGTATTTATAAAAATAGAGCCAAACCTTACTCTAAATAAAAACGGTGTTTTAAATTTAAACTCAACATAATATCAAGTTTTGAATCGAGCGAGCTTGAAGTTTATTACGTAACTACGGAAATAGCATCTAAATGTTGCTTTTGATAGACGTCAGATCTGACAAACAAGGCGTTTGAATACAAAGAAATGTTACATTCCCGGCCTAGGACGGGAATGTTATATTCCCGGACAGTTATTTTCTATTCTTGTACAGTTATTGCATGTTGCCAAGCAACGAATACAATATACTGGAATCATGACTTTTGCGGTGAGAAAACACATCGGAAAGGTGTCGTTCTTCGTCCGATCAGATAAAAAAGTCGTTAAAATCGTTAAATAACATGGATTCGGCGCCTTCTTGAAAGGCAAATGGGGGACGCCTCCCCCTCCGCCGGCTCCGGCCCTGGTGAGGTGAAATAAAGAAAAAAAATAATTTTTATTTAAAATGATATTCCCTTGCACTACGAGATGCTTGTAATGGCTTTTGATTCGCAAGGATAAAGCTATAGAATTCTTTAAATGTGTAGTTAAAAATCTTGCACACCTGTATTTCTGATTGTATATGTGATTCATTAAGGGCAATTGAGAATCTAGAACTAGAATCTCAAGAGACTGCGTTGGATATTTTAAAGGCATTTGAGAGAGTTTGGCAAGACGGATTGCTCAACAAACTGCCGTCCATCAGACTGCCAGCCTCTCTCTGCAGCTGGCTTGCCAGTTTCCTTAAGAATGATCTCTGCACGTTGCTGTTGATGAACACATCTCAGACACATTCACCATTAATGCGGGCGTGCGTCAGAGCGCAATACTTTCACTAAAATCTCTTTGTCATCTGTATTTATGACCTGCTGACCGAAACCAATAATCCTGTTAACAGTTTTACAGGTGACAATACCCTTGTCTCCCAATTTAGATCAGAAAACCCTTTACCAACAACTGAGACTTGTCACCGCAGACAGGAGTAGATTACAACAATTAATCAAGATCTGGAGAAGTTCGAACCTGGAGTGACAGGAATTTGGTCTAGTTCAATGCAGTAAAACCCCAAGCAGCCACGTTTACCAAGAAAGCCAATACGGCGGACCCTGATCCACCATTCCTTCATCCTCGTCAATAGGACTACTGGGTGTCTCAGTCAACCGCAAAACCACGTTGCTAATATCGCAAAACCAGCCTCGCAGAAGCTTGGTGCGCTATTTCGCAACAGAAAACTGTATACACCGAAGCAGCTGCTCTTTTGTGCTTAGAATATTCCTCACACATCTGGGGCGTCGCACCGAAGCACACCCTAGAACTGCTGGATGCCATTCAGAAGAGAACTGTGCGTCTCATCGGAGTTGACCCGGAATCTGGATAGTCTCGAACACCGCAGACATGTGTAACAAGTTTTTTATTTCTTTGTCCGACTCTTCTTTACATTTTTCAAAAAAAAAATAACCCAACGCAAGTCTACCCTTTTTGTTTTACTTGCCACAACTTCTCGCACTTTTAGAGAAGCACTCAGATCGTGGAGTTCATTCCAGTCAATTTCGTTGTCAATATCAACTTCCTCAAACACTGAATAACTATTTTCCGTAATTTTGTGTGGTTCCGCACATGTGATATAGTCATTTGCCAGTTTTTTAAGAGAAATGTCAAACATTTGCCTTATATTGTGAATAAAATAGCAGTAGCATAATGCAAGACAGTTGTTGTCTATGAAGGCTTTTCAAATTATTTCTGCACAGTGGTCTTCGCCTTCATTAAGAAAATATTCTCTTAAAATCGGCCAGTTCAAGAGAAGTCCATCTAAAGCTGGAAGCTGTAGACACATGGCGGAGAATAGACTTGTGCTCTAAATAAGCGAAATCGAAGAATTCCTTGAGTTTTACGATTCGTTTGGCAAACGCGGAAAATTCGCTGTAAACTTTCAATACCAAAGATTTCACATCAAATTGTAAAGCGTTTAATGCATATTAGTTACAATTGTGTAAAATATGACACTTACAACTCGCCTTTAAATTATTTGGATTTTCAATTATTGAATACTGTGTTATGAATTTCATAGTTCACGGAACAATTATCTGCGGGTAGTAAAGATACCGATGCCCAGGATAAGCTGTTCTCCTGTAAAGCTTTACAGAGCTGTGTTTTAATAGCTCCACACGTTTCAGCAGTGTCTTGATAAATTCAAGTAAACCTTGTTTCAAATTATCCTTAAGTGAAAACCATTGCACCGTCATCGTTACTGGAAACCTTTTTAAATTCCCATTGTTGGACAAATCTGTCCTAAGAGAGAAATGATGTACTCATTGCAGTTCTGATAGAACGATTTACAAGATAGTAAGTACAATTTACGACTTTTATTCATGAATATTTTATTATTTATAATCATATAAAACAGACATAAAAGATATAAAAATGCTGTGACGGCAATATTTGTTAAATTTCCGGGAGAATTTAATTGCTTCCCGGGAAATCCCCAGATTCCGGGAGAATTGGCAACCCTAGGTGTCACCATTGCTACTGCAATTGACTTATCCCCAATTTTTAATTTTTTGACATCCTCGAATCTCGACACGTCTTAAAACGAAACACTACAGTTTAAATTTAAATTCCTAGATGCCAACAATTTTGTATTTTAATTAATTTTTCTCAGGCGAGATTTTGATTGGATGAATTTTAACTTCCTTGTCAGCAAGTTGGAAGAAATCGAGGCCCATATGGTAGTGAATTAGTAGATGTTTCTTTTTGAATGCTAGAACTATATATGTGAGGATGAGTAGCATAATCACGAGCGGAAATATTTATTTATGATAAAAGTGTTAAAACTACATTTTTACGGCATGCATGTGCGCTTCGCTCGTTCTGTAAACCACATGAGTGCCTTAATAGTATATTATTTAATATGGAGGAAAAGTGATACTTTTCATGGCGCGCTCGTGTTTAACAGCCGAACGGAGTGAGGCTGGTAATAGAGAGCAAGCCATGAAAAGTAACTTTTCCTCCAAATAAAATATGCTGTTTTTTCTTCAAATGTCGACAAATTAATGCAAAAACATCTCTTTTTAATAGTAATAATATCTAATTATTATTAAAGATAAATGGGTTCGCAAGGCGGCTTAGACCACGGTCGTAGGTGGCCTTGCTTAGACCGGTGTCGATGAATTTAACATAAAGCTGTCAGTGGACACTGTCAACAATAATTATTTTTTCTCCGATTGACAGCAAATATTAATTTTGCAGACCCATATCAATCAGCAAAGTATTACTTTTTCTGTCCAGGCAGCAAAGTAAGTACTTTGCTGCCTAGGCAGCAAAGTGATTAGTCTCCATGGGAATAAAACGTCTGACATAAGTTGTCAAACTATAATTATTATGGACATATATATTTCCATAGCAACCAACCGTTCCAACAATTGCGATTTCTATCAAATTTTGTCTTAATTTATCACTACAGGAAAAATAAAAAGATTGTGGGAATTGTAATAATTTGCAAATATACAATATACATATATCATTATAAACAATCGGAGAAAAAATTATATGTTCAACTCGGCAGCAAAGTAGATTGACTGCCTTAGCTGAATTCCTAGCTTCGCTACGCTCGGCTATGAACTATCAGCCGCGGCAGTCAATCTACTACTTTGCTGCCTAGTATAACAAATAACTATTTTAAGATGGCGTCTCCGATTGCGTTTTAATTTCGTATTGATAAGCAGTTATTGAGTAAGTTCGATTAAATAATAACCAATTTGTTCCTAAATTAGTGATTTTTAGAAATGCAGTCACGAATTGAGTGATAAATACAAATTGTAGTTTAATAAATCTTGAGTTGTTGACGCTTATTTTGTTGTCTGTTTGTATATCTATGTTGCTATGACAACACTTTTACCTCCGCCGGCGGAAAAGTGAAAAGTAAAGCTCCGGCGGAGGAAAAACGAAACTTCACGGCCGCCTACACAGCCGAGTAATGACGGATTTACTGACGTTTGAAGAAAAAAATACTTTTAACACAAATATCATACAATATTTTTTCTACACAAGGCAATAAAACGCATACAATAATTAAAAATTAAATGTTTAGAATCTCTTACATCCAGGTAGTTTCTAATAGCATCGTATATCTATCTTAAATTATCGAAGTTCACATTTGTCAATAAAAACTAGCAACCATCATTGTTGGCTGATTTGTTTACAGAAAAATTGAAAATTTGAAAGGTCCTGTCAGTTTTATTAAAACGCTAGCGCTGGCTGTTGTGATTTGCCAAAATGCAAGAAATACAAGAAATCGATCCACTTAAAGACATAGAAGAAGCTGCTAACAGACCTTCCTTGGATTTACTGCCACGAAAATCAAGAATTCAATATGAGATTGCTCATAATAAATTTATAAAATGGTGTGAAAACAAAGGCGTTCCTGGAAAGTATTCCGAAAACATATTCCTGGCCTATTTTGAGGAAAAGGCAAAGGTATGGAAGTCATCTTATCTTTGGTCCCATTATTCTATGCTACGTGTAAATAACGACGTAGATATCAGCAAACATTTTAAACTGATTGTGTACTTGAAGCGTCAATGAGAGGGTTACCAGGCCAAAAAATCTAAATTTTTTACTAGAGATCAAATTAAACAGTTTCTGATGTACGCACTGGACGATGAGTACCTTCTGATGAAAGTAGCTACGATTGTCGGAGTATTTGGTGCCTGCCGCAGGGAGGCAAAGCTGTATTTAATGCAAACAGACAGTTTAACAACATCATTTAAAGCGTTTAGCATTAATTCCATGTCGTTATTAATGGATGATATTATTCATTGTACTAGACGTGATCACAGAATGTAATAATACAAAATCTATTACGTCACAAATTTGAGCCATAAATATCAGACTTTGGCATTTATTTGACATTAATTAAGATCCTTAGGGCACGGGCAGCTACAAAACTCATGGCAAAGTACTTTAGATTTAGCGCAGTTACATTTCCCATTACATGACATAAGCGTTTCTTTACAAGCCTCTGCTGCTGTAGGCTTAGTTCTATAAAGCAACCTCCATCCTTCCAGGCCGGCTTTCCAGTCATACACTGATGGTGATGGCAGGTTCAAGTCGTTCAGGATTGGGCAGACCGCTTGTCTGGCCTGCGCCTCGTAAGAAGCCTTCAAAATTTGGAGATCTAGGAAATCTTCGGTCGAAGGAATGCTGTCTAGGGGATTTCACTTAGCGAAGAGCGCCCGATGGCATTTGTGGAGGCTTTCGTACTGCTTAACACTGTAAATTGCATTAAAAACAGCATAGAGCTAAATTGTGGTAAAGCCGAGGTGCTGCATTTATTAGTATCTGTAGATATGGATACTCACGAATCGTACATAGCCATGACGAATCGCTGTATACCAGGCTTTGCATCCTCTACCTCTCCTTGCATCAGCATCTCTAGGAAAGGGGCGACTTTAGGGTGCAGCTTTAAGACAATCAAGGCTGTCTTCTTTTCAATCTTGTAAAATCTGAGAGGGCATGGAATGCTGGAAGTACAGTAAATAATGCTGGCCCTGCTAAGAAATAATTAGTTAAATAATTTTAGTGTTTTAATTACCTAATGCAGATGAGATTTCGTGAATAGATAGATACTTATGTTACTTTCCAGTCCTTAAGTGAATCCATAACTCTTTAACCTCTTGTGATTTGGCCCAGCATGATATAGCTAACATAACCACATCTGTATCTGATGCTCTAATCAGAACCTTTCTGTATCCATATTTTTGCATGTGAGCCAGATGCACAAACATGCGAGAATCGGCTTCTTCATGGTTACATGGAGTAAGACTAGTGATATTAACATCTGCATAGTTTGAAGTTATGGAGTTGTCAGATGTAGACACAAGAATGAATTTATTTTTTGGTGTGTAAGTAGATATGCTCCTAGCCAGACTGCGATAGAGATCAGCTCTGTTTTCGGAATTCCGAAGGAAGCTCATCCAGTTAGCTGGTATTTTGGTGTCTATCTCCAGCTGGGGACTGATTTCTCTTTTCTCACAGGTCAGCACCTTCAGGTTTTTCTTAAGGTACCTGTTTGATCGAAAATACTTATGTTAAGCTCAAACAACGTATCTTATATGTATTAAAAGCTTGTAATTCAAAGAAAATGAGACAAAGACCCGGCTTCATCAAGTGTATAATTGCCCCTCCATCCAAAATCTTGGCTTGAACATTGGAACATTCTGCTGCAGATTTAAACGAGCAAGCGGGACATTGACTCAAAACCTCTGACTTAGCTATAGACCTCATATTGCCATTTGTGCTTGAGAATGCTGGTGAAAATTCGTGGCTCTCGTGGTTGAAGAACTCGTCGAAATTAGCCGGGCGTTTTCTACTATTGCAACGTAGAATCTACTGAACAAATCATTTGTAGTTTTCAATGCATTAATTTGGCTGTTTGCTCTTATTGTTGTCCTTTGGAATTGGAGAATCGCCAAAAATTACTAGCTTATTTCGTTTAATTGGCTCAAGGATTGACACAGTTCCTTGTCTCTCAATCACAAATTTTAAGCACTGGTCTCACCTTAGAGTTTCCATAGCCATCACAGCCTGCAGAGGAGCACTTACGATTATGCAAATTGAATAAGTTGTCGGTTTCCTCGGCGGAGGGATTTCTTAGTAAGACGAAATTACGTTAAAATAATAATATATAAATACACCGATTATTATGTTTTATTTATATGTACTTGCTTGAGGATTTATTAGTTTCTGCGCCCAAAGGGTAGGCAACCTGCCAACACGCGGATGGCAGTTATGTTCCAGAATACTTCCCGTATTATTTGTGAATCACATTCACCCTTAGAAAGTGTCGGGTGTGCTCGTTTAGCAGTTTTCTCAAATTTGCGCTTGGCAGGTATGCAACCCATTATACCGCTGCTCTCCCGTGATTGCAAACTTGGTTCCACTTCTTAAAAGTGTGGTATGGGTATGCACTACCATTATACAAAATCTCAGTGCTCTACTCAAAAATGCAAGGTTGGTCCCAATATCGCTGATTAACCGCCGTACTATATAT
>JAEQML010071179.1:0-16305 GCA_016904865.1 Pissodes strobi | reverse complement strand
ACTTAAGAAGAAATATAACTGCTGTAATTTCTTAATTCATTTAGCAATATAATATAATATTGTAATATGTACTTTTAATTTTCGAGGCATACCTGCTTTGGAATGCATAGAACGCAGCATCCTGGGTAAACAGATTTGTATATTAAATGAAGCCAAGAAAAAGGGGTTAATTGGAAGGGAATGCTACTTGGAATTTAAAGTAGGCGCTAAAGCTGTCTAGTAGGTAGAGCCGATGCTAGATTTGTGACAAATCTTAGCATAGGGGCGAGTGTTAAAAATAAGCTGAAAATCTTAAAATATCTGTCCCTATGCCATGTTTTAAGTAACTTGTAAACGATTGAAATAGCTAGATAATTGTATCTAATTAGACAATTATTAATGCAATTATTAATTATTATTGATTTTCATAATATTCATTGTAAAGTACATTATTATAATATATTCTAAATTATTATAATATATTCTATGTTCTAGTTCTCGTGTAGCCTCTAGGTAAAACTAGAAATATAGAATATAGTGTTTTAATGTGTGACTTTTTCAATTTTAAGATTTTGGGTCTCATAAAATTAAGTATTACGTCTATTTTATTACTAACTGCTAAAATCAGTTAGATGTGGTGGGGCTGAAACCATTGAATTATTGTACTAAGTTTAATATTTACGCTAAGGAAACACTAGGTATTGAAAATACCGAACTATCAAAAATTATGTTTAGCTAGTTTTTATTCAGTTAGATCTTGGAAATTAAGGAATATCGATGATGTTTCTCTAAATAACACATTTCATAACAATAAAATTGAACTTAAACTCAGTGAAAGTGTTGCTTTCCTGGGAATTTACCTAGATCAAAGAATGAGCTAAAAGTCACAGATCGAGAAACTTGGATCAGAAATAAATAAGTAAAGCTATGCAATACAGGTTATCAGTAACACAGTAATTGGCCATAATGCTCTCTCAGCTTACTTAGCCTGTGTACAGGCCAGAATCCCTTATGGGATAATTTTTTGGGAAAATTTTCATGAGGCAAAACGAACAATGATTCTTCAAAAGAAGTGTATTCGAATAATTTTTAAAATGGTATATGGTGATAAATGCACGGGGGTTATGGTGAAGAATGGCATTCTGACAATAGTCAACATATACATTCTAGAATATGTACATTCTGGATAATCCGTTCTTTTTGCTGATTTGCATGGAATAACATCAGGACGGTAAAAAGTTTAAGAGCAATCGAGGGAATGAAAAGCCAAATGCTGTAAGAAAATAACCTGCAAACTTAACTGAAAGTAAGCGTAGGCTATTTCTAAAGTCTGTTGTACTATAATAACCGTTTTCCTGTTGAAATGTTTAATTCGAACTTTATACACTTTAAATTTTAATTACTTTGTCTAAAACAATTTTTTGCTGTTTAAATATTATATAATATATAATATTTAAACAGCAAAAAATTGTGGTATCGTTAATGACTGGAACTATACCCACAGTGGTAGTCTGTTTTCTTATATTGAAATAACTTAATAAAGATTTTGTTAGTTCTACCCCAATCTAACTACGAATTTTCCCAATTATGTACTTGTGTCACTCTTGTAGCCGCTGACAGATATAACGTTAATTCTTTTGAAGTGAAAACTCCTTAGGCGCGTTTAGCACATTTTTCTTGGGTATTGAATCGAATTGAGCCATCACGCATAACGCTTGGCTTTTTAACACTCATTCGGTTAAAGTCGGCTCGAGTCAACTTCAGATAAACGAGAGAGAGAAACAGTCCAAGGCATTTAAAGTCTTATTTGGCTCACCCTATAAATCTTGTCACCCTGTAATATTTTTAATGTAAATAATCAATTTTCTTTAACTGTCAAATTATAAATATAAAAGATAATAATCAACTATACCTGTCAGGTGGTGCTTCAAAGGTAGGGTGCTCAGCTAGCCAGTGAGAGGAATCGAGACTGATGCTAAAGAAACGTTTTATTTTTTAAATTTTATTTAGGTTTTTATTGAGGTTTTCACTTCTGTCGTGCGGTCTGAAGCACTCACCGTTTCTTTTTCTGGTATATCAAAACGTTTTATAATATTAGCAAAATACCGAGCCTTAAATGGAAATTTTTATCAGTAGTACATTTCAATTTACATTTGAAACATTTCATTAATCACTATCACACAATAAATGACGCTTTTCAATTTCAATATTATTTTCGAATATCAAGCACAAATCTTGTCTGAGTTTCGACCAAGTCAAGAAAAAAACTTTAACGAATCAGGTTCCTAACTGATATATTGCGGTTTTAAGCATTTTTAGCAATGAGCTGCTAATCTTTTTAGTATCGAAAAACGTGATCCACTTGCCGATATAAATCAATTTCCTTCAATATTATTATGTTAACAGTCATTTTTTTTCTTTTGATGATTGACAATTTCTTGGTAGAACGTTAATAACCAAACAGATCCAATTAAATACATATCCTTTCGCAAACCAGGCCAAATCATTAAGGATTCAAGTGCATAAGCTTTCAGTGAAAGAATAATAAAAAGCCAACTAAAAACGAATATCTTTTTAGGCAGAAAATCCCTAATGGAAATACCTGCAAAATTAGATTCACTCTCTTTTCTCGTTAGATTTCTTCTTTAATATGAAATTTAATTTCGCCTGTTTTCTCGAAATTCTAGGTCTTGTTTTTTTTTTTGAGTTGTAAATGAGGTATATTGGTATGGTGATGCAAAGTATTACATTTGGATTTTTTTATGTATATTGTAGTATAAACAATTAATTAAATAAAATTGAATAATAATTGAATATTATTTTTTAAATAGTTAAATAATAATTAATTGGGATATTTCCGCAGAATGGAAGTAATTTTCCAGCATTTTATCTTTATTTGCTATTAAAGAAGTCAAAAATAAAAAGTGCTATTATTTTGTAAACTTAACTTGGCCTAACGTTATTCAAACGGTTCTGGCAATAAAAGATGAATTAATTTATCAGTTAGTGGAACGCTCAAATTATAGCTGCGGCAAAATAACTTAGAATATATTTTATCTTTTTGGTGTACTCCCTTCCTATTTTAATTTTATCTGTTGATATACCTTCTGTTTGCAGTGTAGTTTTCTCTATACTTATTAAGGGCAAAAATGTTGATAATAAACTGACAGTGAAATAATTGAAAAGCTGCATTACTAATTATCATACGCCGAATATAAACTGCCAAAATTCCATTCATGTAAAGAAGAGACGAAGATCCGAATACTAATGCCATGTTCAATGAAGAATATGAAATAAGCTGTTAAAATATTAAAGACATCACCAGCAATCTGAATATAAAAAAGCAATTAGTTTTGGTTATGATAAATTTCCGTTGATATTATTAAAACAGTTAAATTTGTATTATTTCCTATTAAAAAATAACTACCTAGTACAACTGTCCTTTCAGTAAATAATAGAAATTTTTTAAATTGGTACTAATGACGCTCTATATCTATTTTACTTATTTTTGAAACAAAATCAGAAAATGTATTCGCATCTGGCATTATCAAGTGTTGCTCGCTCCGCATCTATTCTGGGTTCGAGCCCACAACGAAACATTTTGAATTTCAAATAATTACACTTGTGCATTGGGTAAAAAATCAAGATTGTTAATTTATGAACTTTTCAAATTTTTAGCAGCTTTTTATTTATTTGCTCCTGCGTTATTACCGTTAGTGGCATTATCTTAAAAGTAAAGCCAACCAGACATAAAAAGCTTTCCACTTTGATTTTTAAGTATGACAACAAAAATATAAGATGAACAGATGGATGCAACAAGGCGCGCTATTTTTAGGCGATTTAAACTCATTTTAGTAAACACTTTTTACGCTTTTGCATAAGCCAAATAAACGTTAAGGCTATAGTCTTAATTATAGAATTGTGTACGTGTAATTATATATAAGTAAACATGCTTAAAATTTGTATCAATAGTATTCAGTTTCCGATCAGGCCCCTTGTTTGCTTGTGGTACACGCAACTCTGTTTTTGATATAAATTAAAATGAAAAAAAAAACGATTAATTTATGTTGCGACCAAAATGTATTTTTTATATAAAAAATACTTTTGGAAAAATGAGATTGGAATTATTAATTAATATCGCTTTCAAGTAAAAAAAAATAAAATTGGTATAGTTTTGAAGTACCTCTATTCTTAATTTTAAAGATAAACTAATAGCCGTTTCAATCTTGACGTTAAGTGTTAAGGTGTTTTGGTTTATCCATTCAACTAAAGCATATTAACACTATCAACACTACGACGGTCAAGCCGTCGAATAGTGATGCTACGCTACAAATCAATGAAGGATTATCGTACAATATTGGCAAAATTACCCAATTTTCCTATTTATCAAAAAAAAAATCAAAAAATTTATCAAAATATAATAAAAATTCCCTAATTTGCCAGAAGTTTATAATTACTCGCGTAGGATAAAGAATTGCACGTGTGTTCCAGTAGATTCAGTTCGTTACAATAAGTACAATATCCGTACAGTAACCGAAAGAGGTCGTATTCGTACACGTGAGTGGGTCCAGATGGGGCCCTCCAATGCGACACTTGGTCTACTGGGGCCCACATCTGTGGTTTTCACTAAGCCAGGGGCCCGATCCTTTTCATGAAGTCGATTAGCTATCTGGGGCGTATAGTTTCCAAATTTACAAGTGTTTGTCTGGTTCTTTCTATTCTTGGACACTAGCATAAAACATGCTCCAACGGTTCTTCGTTCTCCAAGCACAAGCGGCATTCTGCTTCTTCGGAAAGCCCTATTTTGTTCATGTGGCTTCTTAGCCGACAATGGCCAGTATAACTACAGCCTTACCTGCTGTCGGCCAAGTTGAAGAAGTTGTCTAGTTGTCACTCCTGATGGCAGATTCACTACCATCTTTGAATGAGTTAGGCCCGGTAACTCTCTCCATTTGTCTACAAATTACTATTGTGTCCACCTGGAAAGGGATTCTTTAGGTGTGATGTAAGCTATTTCCGGTACTGGTTTGGGTCCTATGAAGGCCGTTGCATCAGCCGTCTGTTTTGCAAGACCATCAGCTTCTTCGTTGCCTCCATATCTTGTATGTACAGGTATCTAGATCAGTGTAAGTTTATTTTCTCTACCTAGTTTGATGAGTAGTTCCTGGCAGTTCCATACTGCCTCAGGTGAAAAACGGCTAGATTCAAGAGCTTTCAAGGCCGTTTGACCGTCCGAGAATATTTTGATTGACTTGCCTTTCCAGTTTCTATCGATGAGCCACTGTACAGTCATATCAATGGCTTGAACTTCAGCCTGAAAAATGGTTGCATGTTTGCCTAGAGAACATTTAAGCTCAAACTTTACCACTTTTATTCCATGCAGCGGCTCCTGTATCATCATTGGTCTTGAGGCCGTCAGTGTACCAACTATTCTCTGTTGTTCTCAGATGTTCCAAGTATTTGTCCATTCGTTCCTCTCTGGAGAACGTCATAAGCATGGTAATAGTTAGTTTTGATCGGCATAACATCTGATGGTAGCCTGTTGGGCACCATTATGATCGACTGCGGCTTGTTGATCACCGCTTGTGTCAACCTATACGTAGCTCATCTGGCCTCCCTCTCCAGTACTATTTGGAGAGGTGGCAGATTTAGAAGACACTCAAGTGCTGCCGTGGATGTAGTGCCAAAGGCGGCACTTATTGCCAGACAAGCTTGTCTTTGTAAGGTGAATAATTGGATTCTCACGGAGCTCTATAAGCTCTTAGAGTACCAGTATTAGTACTTAGTATAGCCAGTGCACTTGTTTGGGATGTATGCCCCATCTTTTGCCACAAATGCGTCTGCAGATCCATAGTGACAGTTTCGCTTTTGCGGCAATTTTATCCAGATGCGCATTCCAGTTAAGTGTTTTATCTTGGGTAATTCCCAAATACTTCACTGTATTCGCAAATGGGATAGTTTCTCCTTTGAGTGAACGTGGTCTTAGGTTTTCCAGCCTTTTCTTCCTTGTGAACGGTACTATAACTCTTTTGTGCGGATTCACAGATTGTTGTTCCCTTTCACACCAGTCATAGACCAGTCATAGATCCTCTAAGATAGTTCCTTACGAGTTGCATCTTATAAATATTACTAGATTATCTGCGTATGCCTGCACCTCCACATCACACAGCGAGAGGACCGCTAGTAGACCATCCATCAGGAGAGACCACATAAGGAGCGACAAATCCCTACCTAACCTAACAACCCTAGATCTGTAGTCCTCCCCCTGTAGGGTTGTTGTGGCTACTCTGCAATTTAACATACTCCCGATCCAGTTCTTTATCTGTGAGTCAACCCCTCTTTCAGCTAATGCTTTGTATAAGGAGTTTGGTAATGCATTATTGAACGCTTGTGTTATGTTCCCGGCAAGGTCGTTTAGTGTTTAGTGGTAGTTCTGTAGATTTGCCGGTCTGATACGCATATTGGTGAGCATTTAATAGCTCCTCACCAAGTGCACCTGTTATAATGTGAAATAGGTCAGCACTAATCGAACTAAATTATTAGCTGTTAATTTCATAAATCTGATAGCATACTATCAGGGCAGCGATATTAAAAAATATGTTACAATTATCAATTATGTGACATGTCTCTGATTAGCATAATTTTTCGAAAGAAATATGTTACAATTGGATAATTAAGTTGCAAGAGGCGAGCACGCTAAAAACAATTACGTTTTACACATAAATATCACAAAGCAGACACCACACAAAATATCACGCTTTGACGCAAGTAGATTAGGATCGGGCAACTTTTTATTTTATGATCTCCTCTAAGCTCATGCGAATGTTTTCTTAGATTCACCAATTCTTCCGTAACCTGTATCCTCGTTTTTTCGGTAATAACTTCTACTAAAATTTTCAGTTCACAGTATCTTTGGGTAAACAATTTTAACATTTTGACCCATCGATTGATTAACTGTTGGGTTACAGTGTAGTTATATTTTTCGTTTTGTATGTAAAAATGGGGGGCACCTTCTTGTAAAAATGATTAGAATTGATGAAATTTGAAGATAAGCATGATCACGCAAGAGATCAAAATATGAAGTAATTTGTAGGAACAGGTTGATGAGGCGATTAAAAAAGGTTTAGAAGATTTTTAGTTGTAGAACATTTAATAGAGATTGTACTGGAGCTCATTAATGTTAGAAATAAACCCTGTGATTGATCTTCGGTTTTTTGCTACTGCAAGGGCATCTTAGTTCTTAGATATAAATTCCAGTGATTATGCAATTACTGAGAGTTTTTCAACATTTCTTAGAACGTGTCTTAATTCTCTAAATGGATCAAAATTTCCCTAGAATAGAACAATAGCTCTAAAGTAGGTGAATTAAAAGCTCAAATCGAAAATATTTGTAGATGGTGATCCAGAATAATAAACTAGACAGGATGGTTACTTCCCGTAAGAGCCTATGTTCACTTACTATCGCCCCGTGCCTCGCGGTCCCGTCACCGTCGTCGATGTGACATTCCTGCACGACGAACGTCCTTCATGTCGCCATTGGTGCCATTGCATCTTCAATATTTTCGTTGTGCTGTTAGCTTTTTTAGTGATATTTTCAGATGTTTTAAAACCATTGATAGTTGTGTTTTAGTGTTTTGAACAAAGAGAAACTTGATATTTATTATATTTTTCGTTTGATCCTTTTAAAAAATGAGCGAGTCTACTAGTACTCGAGACACTGATGTGTAAACATATCCTATATCGACATGCACAAATGTTTGAGCCGCCCTCGTAAAATCACTGCGTATGGTTATGATGTCACAGCCGTTTACACATTTCCGTCCCCATCCGCATGCATATTTCCGTCCCATTTGCCGAGATTTACCCTCATATCGCCGCGTAAGATGTTTACACATAAAAAATCCCATAAATTTATCATTAAAGCAGAGACCACAGTACCTGTTTTGCAGAATACTTTTCAGTGTAGTGTTTTTATCGGTTTTTTTATTAAATAAGGTAGGAACAACTTAAATTATTTTTAAATGTAAGCAAGGCTGGAAGGAATAACAATATTTTACCTAATATCGTAGCGAAATTGTCAAACTGAGGGTATTATTTCACAGTGTGTCATTTGGTTATTTAAGATTTAAACAATATTTTTAAAAAGTAGGTATCTTCACGTGCATACACTGGAAAGTAATTCTTATTTATACATTATTTAAGTTCCTTGGATTGTGACCTTGCTTATCACGTTAGAATATCATAAATAGATTATGTCATACAGCAGTGTCGAATGCATATACTAAGGATTTTTCATTCATAAGCACCCATGTAATTATGAATGCGAGTAACACTTACTAGTTAATACACAAACATTTTAAATCTAAGGCTTTCTTAATTCAATTTTATTTTCCATAATTTGGAAAAAGAAGAAAGTAATTCTTATTTATACATTATTTTAAAGGTTTTTCATTTAGTACATTTCGTACATGCACACAGCCTTCACTCTTCATTTAAATAGATTAGGTCATACAGCAGTGTCGAGTCCATATATTAAGGATTTTTCGTTCATACGCGCCCATGTGATTAGCATTATAAATGTTAGTAACACTTATTAGTTAATATACATAAATTATAAAACTAAGGCTTTCTTAATTCAATTTTATTTTTCGTAATTTGGAAAAAGAATGTCGAACTCTGAGTGCCACAAGAAAATTACTATTTTGAATATCAGTAAACATGTACATAGAAAAGGGAATTTTTAACTAATTAATGTTTAACTTTTCTCTTTGGATATGATATTTTGCATAGCTACAAATAATATAATATGAATCGTTTAATTTAGAAAGGTACTAACATTTTCTAAGAAGCAATTATTAAGCTTTTCCAATTTCCAAAGTATGCATACTTTTTTGGCTCACACTGTATAATAGAATTCTCAGATTTTATTTTATTTTTATCTGTTTTTCTCTCATAAACTGTTAAGGCTACTTTTCATACAAAATTTAATAATCCCAATAAAAACAGTAATTTCATAAGAAATACAACAACCCGTTTAATTAACTACCGAACTATAAGCAAAAGACGGATATAGCTGTCACTGGCAACCCTTAGACCAACACTTATTGTCATGTGATTGTCTAACAATTAACTGACATAAAACATTATATAATTTCTAGTCTGATATTATTATCTCACTTGGCCTCCACAGATGTTCATACTTTTTTGTTAACCAAATTAGTTTTATTGTTTTGGTTTTTATAATTCAAAGGAGTATCCATGTGTACAGGGTGTCCGGTTATAAATGTTACCCCCCTTTAACTTTTTTATTTGCCCTCGTATAAAAAAATGTTAAATACAAAAGTTGTAAGGATTTACATACAGTTTTCTGCGGTGTTACTAGAACACCAATTGAACGTCGAAATTCTACTGTACAGATTAAATTAATGTTTTTTTAATGGGAGTATAGTATATCGATAGAGCTCTTTTAGGCGAGTTCAGTAATATAAGGTTTCTTGGGTCTAGCTCTAATAGTTACCATGTAAATTGCAAGAATGTCGGGTATCTGATTATTACTGAACCCCTCTCCTAAATTATTTATTTGGTGAGATAGAAGAAAATTCTTCCTTCAGAAGCTTTTCTGATGTTCCATTGTTTTTCTAGTAACACCGCAGAAAAGTTTCTGAAGGAACCTACAACTTTTGTATACAACATTTTTTTCTACCTCACCAGATAAAGAATTTAGGAGAGGGGTTCAGTAATAATCAGATACCCGACATTCTTGCAATTTACGTGGTAACTATTATAGCTAGACCCAACAAACCTTATATTACTGAACTCGTCTTAAAGAGCTCTACCGATATACGGAAGAATATACAGGGTGTCCCATTTAAAAAAACATTAATTTAATTTGCACAGTAGAATTTCGATGTTCAATTGTTTTTCTAGTAACGCCGCTGAAAACTATATGAAGATCCTTACAACTTTTGTATTTAACATTTTTTTATACGAGGGTAAATAAAAAGTTAAAGGGGGGTTACATTTATAACCGGACACCCTGTACATTAAATCTTTTAGGAACTAATGTAGTTGTATCTAATTTAAAAATACGAGCTCTGATGATGACAGAGAAACTGAGCCCAAACGTTGTTCTTCACACAAATAGGTTGATTCTGTCGATGGAAATGGGTACATCGCGTTTAATTAAATACAAGTTGGTGGATGAAACACCTACTCTAAGCCATAAGCTAAGAATTTAACATAGGTACTTAAGAACAAACATAAGTCAGGAGTTTTTGTCAATATGGAACCAGTTGGTAGCATTACATTCATAAATGGTGGGAAGGGCAAAACAGAGCTCCGACCGCGTTGTTTGGATTTCTTCTAAGATCTTCGTTTGGGATTAGCTTTGGTTAGCTCTGGTTTGCTTCTATTAGTTCGAGTTGATTTAAGGGTCATGAGATTTTAGACTGATCAACATTTTGCATGGTATAATTAAATTGCATGGGATTGGGACTATCCAAACAGCTGACTTTTAATATAAAACCTAAAACTGGCACTATAACATAGTATCACCCTTTACTTTCACAGTTGCATATATTTTTATGTGAATCAAATATAAAATTGAATCTCTTTGCTTATCTTGGTTTTTTAAAAATTAACAAAACCGGACCGAAACGTCGATATTCTCAAGAAGAGTAGATTATATCGAGGAAAGCTAATAATGAAATAGAAATTGCTGTATAAAAACATCTATATTAAGTCAAGAATTAGTTTTTCTTAACACGTAAGCAATAATTGGGAAATTTCTATCAGTAGGTTTAGATTTTTCACTGCAATGACCCAAAGCATGCTTCTAAGCTGTTGTTTCAAGCCTGATTATGATTATTTCAATCTTTTAAAGCCGCTTGTGTCCAATTATTGTTAATAATAGACGATGTGAAGATATTATCATCAAGGGCATCGTTATCTGTAACACAGTAAATACTTTATACCAAAAGCAAATTTGCTTAGGTGAAGGTCGCCTAAGAATATGCATACGGATAAGGTAAGATCTCGTCGGCTTCAAGCAGATTAACCGGATTTATAGCCCCCAAATAAAGATAAATCTTTTGACGTGTTACAGAATCACGTTTCTTCTACCGTAGAGGGTAACTTTTATTGCGCGCATTTATAAGGGAACCGTGCAATTAACATATAAACAAGCCATATGCCACATGTGTATGGTATGACTAAAATGCACGTATGTTTACTAAACAGGCGCTTGAAAGCTATTAACGCCAACTAGAGCTGGGGAATATCGAATTTATAACGAAAAATATCATCTAAGTTGGGGTTTGGAACTTTAGGCAATATGCACTACAACATTATCCACAGAGTTTTAATCATCACGTGATGATGGTTAGCGAGACACGCGTCAAGTGCAAAAATTCTGTTTCGATATTGTGTATGAATTCAAGAATAATAAACTAGAGAGGATGGTTATATCGGTCGGATTTTTTCACTGACAGCTGCTCTGTCGTGACGTAGCCACGCGCGAAAGGGTTAACATATATATGGCAAAGACGTACGGGTAAGACTATTTATCTTGTTTAGAATTTACAAAAATGTGTTTAAACTATCACTGTTGTTTTTTTTTGTTTATTAAAAAAGAATGGAAAATATTTTTTACAAGCTTTCTATATTTGAATTTAAACAAACCTGGATAAGCCAAAAGTAAATAGAAGTATAACGATTCGGGGATTATTAAATCTTGCATAAAAAGTATCCTTAAGGGTATGAGTTTATGAGAGAAAAGTAGATAAAAATACAATAATTTCTGACAACTCTTTTATAGAATGGGGGCCAAAAAAGTATGTATAATTTGGAAAAGCTTAATAATTGCTGCTCATAAAATGTTAATTAGTACCTTTCTGAAATAAACTATTGATATAAATATTATGTTATTTGTAGCTATCTAAAATATCATATCCAAAGAGAAAAGTTGAACATTAGTTAGTTAAAAATGTCTTTTATTTTAGAGACAAGTATGTTTATATGTATGTACATGTTTACTGATATTCAACATAGTAATTTTCTTGATTTCCAAATTATGGAAAATAAAATTCAATTATAAAAAGCCTTAGTTTTATAATTTGTGGATAGTAACTAGTAAGTCTTACATTCATAATGCTAATAACATGGGTGCTTATGAATGAAAAATTCTTAATATATGATTCGACACTGCTGTATATTTGTGATATTCTAACGTGATAAGCATGGTCACAATCTAAGGAACTTAAACAATGCATAAATAAGAATTACTTTTCGCTGTATGTACGTGAACATACCTACTTTTTTTTTAATATTGTTTAAAACCAAAATAGCTAAGTGACACACTGTGTAATAAATCCATCAGTTTGACAACTTCTCTACAATATTAGGTAAAATATTATTCCCCCAGACTTGCTTACATTTCAAAATAATTTAAGTTGTTCGTACCTTATTTAATAAAACAATCAATAAAGACACTACACTGAAAATACTCTGCAAAACAGGCACTATGGTATCTGCGTTACTCCTCAATTTATGGGGCTTTCCTTAGGATCAAACGAAAAATATAATAAATATCAAGTTTCTCTCAATGTTCAAAGCACCATAACACAACTATCAATGGTTTTAAAACATTCGAAAACTAAAAAAGCTAAAAACACAACGAAAACATTGAAGATGCAATGACAGCAATGGCGAGATGAAGGGCCGTTCGTCGCGCAGGAACGTCACAGCGAGGACGATGTGGATGAGGGGACCGCGGGGCGATAGTAAGTGAATATTGACTCTTATGGGAAGTAACCGTGCATCCTCTCTAATTTATTATTCTTGGTATAAAGCTATGTTGATTATATCAAGCCAATATTAACCAATCAAGAGGTCTGAGTTACTTACGGTATTTTTTCGGATCGCTAATAGAACTAATAGTGCAACAAGCTATTAGTTTCTAGTCAGAAAAAATTTCGAAATGTTTACCACTGCTTTAAAATTACCGGTAAAAGCGCACTTTTTGCTAATTCGCTCGATTGAATTATGATTTGTAAGACTGATGCAGTTATATCCATTATTTCAACCGCCTTATATCATGGCATCCTCATCCAATGTTGTCAGATTATTTTACCCGTTCTTAATGCGTTTGTATTAAAAAGTGGCGGATACAATATCGATATCTCGAACTTTTGCCCAATCCTAATAGAAATTACAGTATCTTTAGTAATTTAAAGTTTTATGGTGTATCGGCTTTACGAGTTTTTGAGCGAATTGCACAAATATTAAGTATGATTGCTGAATAAATTAAGTGCGGATATTTACATGATGTGCTAACATTTTGACTCATAATAAAGAAGCTTTATATGCTCTCTATTCGACGGCTTTTGCACATCATTTTACGACCATCATTGGTTTTTGTGAAACTAATATCTATATACCTGATGCTATATCTACCTGGTTCAAATTCATTTTTCGTACCAACGACAACGGATAATGAATTTTAAGGGTTAGTTTGAGTTAGTTTCGTGGCGAAGCATAATACGATATAGTAGATTTGTAGTATAAGGGAAAATAGATTTCTCCAAGAAACCCTGCTGAAAGAAATAGCAAGATTTCTGGAAGATCGTAAAAAAATATGGATAATGAAGGAAAAAGACTCCAGTGTCACCGATTTTCCGTCTATGCCTGAGCCGCTGCCGTTTTATGACAACCAGAATGTTGCAGTTTCTATTTTTCCATCGTCATCGGTATTGGTACGACAACAGAAGAACAGTTTTAAAATGACAGTTATACAAAAAAAATCCAATAAACAAGAACAACGTCTTCAAGGATGACCAGAGGCCGTGATATTTTCATTTATTTGATGCATATTTTCCTATCATTGGATTATTCTATTTACAACTGGATTTTTACAATTATTGTAAATAGCGTAATCCAATCATAGGAGAATATGCAAGAAATAAATGAAAATACCAACGGAGAAGAAAAAGAAAATAGATAACAGTGAAGAAAAAAAATCGAAATAATTTGTCCCAGATGCCATAAAAGGCAATATAGATGAACCTGGTTTGTAAATTGTAACGGTCACAAATATTACTAAAATGTGACGGCGTTTCGGGTCTGATATTTCCCACTGCACCTGCGAAAGGCTAACAATAAAAAGAAAGCGTTGATACATTTCATTTAAGGTATGAATACCTCCAGATGGCAAGGACAAGATATTTAATGCTATCTTTTGACCAATAGGCATTTAGCTTTTCCCCCCATTAGGGACTAGAGCTGTGATATCCAATACAGACCACTGTGTGCCGGAGAAACGCCAGATGCAGTTGATGGACACACCTCAGACATATTCACCATTAACGCGGGCGTGCCCCAAGGCTCTGAATCTGTTTAGATTCGAGCTATCGCGTATATCAATATGGTATACTTTAAGTCCCCTGTAGATTAAGGAGTTCTGAACAAGAGTAAGACGCGGGATGGGCAATCTCAAGTCATCAGACTGCCGAGTATCACAGTAACCACTTCCCTTTGGGAAATGTGGGAGGTGTTTGTGGATAAAGCATACTGTTTCCAAAATGAATAGACTAGGCAATGTTAGGATTTTATTTGATATAAACAAAGGTTGGCAGTGAGCATTAGGATGTACACCACAAAGGAAACGAACAGCTCTTTTCTGCATAATGAAGGCTGACTAAAATAATAGGTTACTACAGCAGCCCCAGAATGGAATACAGTAGCGCAGGTGGGATTCAACCAAAGCCAAATATGTCATTCTAGCGACTGATTTGCCCAGCTCAGATGCAATGACGACTCTTACACTGTAACAATTAACCCGACGAGATTTTTTGTTGATCGCCAGAACATGTTTGTCAAACTTTAGGCTGCAGTCGAGATTAAGCCCAAGAAATTTGGAAGAGCTTACCGAGCCCAATGTATGATGCGAAAGTGAGACGTCGGGAAGATTAAGATTTCTAAAAGTTATCGTATGTGTCTTGGAAAGATTCAATGACAGCAAATTAGAATCGCACCAGTTTTCTATTTTCTTTAGATACGTGGAGACCAAGTCGTGTAGTACCACAGGGTCCTCATGTCTCCAAATGACTGTGCTGTCGTCGGCAAAGACTGTAAACGAGCCGGTAATATCCAGACTCATAAGATCAATAATATAAATGATAAAGAATGAGGTTCCCAAAATGGTCCCTGAGGGACGCCACTGGAAATATGTCTCCTCTGAGACACCCTCCCGTTCGCAGTCACCACCTGGAATATAGAACTTAGGTAAGAGTCAAAGAATTTCAGTTCGGTACCCTGCAAGCCGTAGATGTTTAACTTTTTTAACAGAATATCATATCTGACGCAATCAAAGGCCTTCGAAAGATCGCAAAACGCTGCAGCCGAAGACCTATGTTGGTTTATTGCATGAAGTACTGATTTCATAAAGTTGAAAATTGCATCCGCCGTACTCTTGCTTCTTCGAAATCTAAACTGGTTTTTATTTATGATATTGTTTCTTTCAAAAAAGTCAACAACTTGGTCTCTTACAATAGTTCAGTTTGGAAAGAGTAGAAAGCAAAGATATGGGACGAAAGTTTGCAGGACTACCGAGGTCTCCCCCTTATGTATAGGGATTACAGTAGAATCCTTCAAGGATGAAGGGAAAACTCCATTGAAAAAGGTGTAATTTATCGCATATGCCAAGGCAAGAAAAGCTTTATCTGGGAGCACAGCAAGAATTTTAAGTGATATGCCATAAGAGCCTCAGGCATTTTTATTGTTCATCTCGTTTATGGTGATTTTATGGCATTGTGACCAATTGGACGAAAGCGAAATCTATCAGCACCGTGGACCTGTGGCAAGTAGCTGATATGATCGATGTCACATGATATAATACTAGCCACGGAGCAGTAAAATTCGTTGAATGTATTAAGATCAAGTGAGATACCCTTCTGATGAAAATTAGTTCTACCTGTAAGCTCATTTATGATTTTCCACGACATTCTGCCCTGATTTGACGACCTTTTGAGTCTATGCGAGTAATATAATTCTTTAGCCTTGCCTATTAGCATCCTATAAGTTTTCCTGTAAATAGAAAAGTAGTTCTGTAAAAATATATTATTGGGATAGAACTTCCTTAATGTATTAAGGCACCTTAAATTTGCAGCTGAGATCCTCATACCCCTGGTTAGCCACAGCTTAGGTTGACTCTTCACTTTAGCATTACGAACTGGAAAAGAAGAATTTATAATACCACACAATGCAGTGTGAAACTCAGTAAGACTATCAGACTCAGTCTGAATTGAATCCCAATTAAAGAGATTACACTCC
>MU195249.1:1405-16307 GCA_016904865.1 Pissodes strobi | reverse complement strand
TATTAGATTTAAGTATAACGACAGAAATATAGTTTGTTTTCTGTTCGTATGTAGTCACGGTAGTTTTATTTACGCTCACCCTCCAGTGATAGAAAAAGGCGATTGTTGTCAGCATCATACGACAGCAACCCGCCAAAGTGGTGACCCCGACGTGATCTGATCGTGAGTGTAAACAGTGTATAGTGCCGTGCAATAAGAACATTGAAGATACGTGTAAGTACTTTTGCAAATAACATTGACTTTTCGTGATTTTTCTGACTTTTTCCGCGCTCAAAGTGATTTTTTTTTGTGAAACTCTAGACATATTTTAAGCATACAATTTTTTTTTCTCTCGCTTAAAATGCCTGACAGTGTAGTAGCTAGTGACGCCTTAGTCCCGATCGCGACAAATTCCGCGCCGCGACTCCCGGATCTTGACCCGACGGACCCCGAATTATGGTTCGTGATCGTCGAAGCGTGTTTTCATCGGGCAAACATCACGGATACGCAGCAGCGATATCTAGAGATTCTCGCAAAATTGCCTCCGCGGTATATCAAGGAAGTCCGCGACGTAGTGACCCGGCCAGTAAACAACGACTCATATGATGAACTCAAACGGCAACTCATTAAACGGTTAAGCATCAGCCAAGAGCAGAAAATCAGGCAGCTTTTAGATACTGAAACCATGGGCGACGACAAACCCTCGCAATTCCTCCGACGGCTACAGGCACTAGCAGGATCAATTGTGCCAGAGCCCTTGCTGAGAAGCATTTGGGTAAGATGCCTACCAGACGATATACAGCCGATTTTAGCTACGCTTACACAACAACCTCTTAGTAAAGCTGCTGACTTGGTGGACAACATCTTCACAGCTTTGCCAACAAAACCGGCCGTAGCCGCAGTTACTTCCACTACGGTTCAGGAAACCAGCCTCCATACGCTTATACAGCAGCTAACTTTACAGCTTTCCGACGTAAAAGGAGAGCTTGCAAGCCTCAAGCAGGACATGAGCGCACCTAGAGGAGACCATAGCCCGCGATCACAGTTCCGTCCGCGACCACAATCGCGGCCGAGATCTCCATTCGCGCCCAGAGAATCGCATCCTGCTGGTATGTGCTGGTACCATTGGCGTTTCAAACAAGCAGCTCGCAAATGCACCGCGCCTTGTTCATGGACCCAGGGAAACGACAACGGCGGTCATTAGAAGCGGCTAATGATACTCGCCGCAACAACTCGCCCCGCCTGTTTGTCTGCGACCGCAAAACCCAAATCCAATTCCTGATTGACACTGGCGCCGACCTCAGCGTTTTCCCGCGACACCAAGTGCATGGTAAACAAACCAAGTCCGCCTATGAACTCTCAGCTGCAAATGGTTCGCCTATAGCCACATACGGGATAATTACACGTAATCTAGACCTTGGACTGCGTCGCGATTTCCCATGGAGGTTTGTCATCGCCGACGTCTCCAAGCCCATCCTAGCAGCAGACTTCCTAGCACACTATGGGCTACTTCCAGACTTGCAGAGAGGCAAACTCCTAGACTCCACGACACAGCTTACTTCACGAGGCGAGGTGACTGAGTATGGAGCCCAGACAATCAAAGTTATCAGTGGCACATCACCCTTCCATACGGTCCTGGAAAAATTTCCAGAAATCACACGACCAGACGGCGCACTCAGTGGAATTCAACATGAAACCAAGCACCACATCCTCACCACACCCGGTCCACCGGTTGCACAGAAACCGCGACGCCTGGCACCCGACAAACTCAAAGCAGCCAAAGCAGAATTCGACGCCATGCTCAAGCTAGGCCTTGCACGTCCATCCAAGAGCCCCTGGTCCGCACCACTACACCTAGTTCCAAAGAGTAACGACGAATGGAGACCATGTGGGGATTACAGAGCCTTGAACAGCCGTACCTGTCCCGACCAGTATGGCGTCCGTCATATTCAGGACTTCGCTCAAGAGCTGCAAGGTAAATCCATTTTTTCTACCATAGACCTAATACGCGCCTTTAACCAGATTCCAGTTGCTGAAGAGGAATCCCGAAAACCGCCATTACCACGCCATTCGGTCTGTTCGAGTTTCCGTTCATGACATTTGGACTCAGAAACGCAGCACAAACATTTCAACGCTTCATGGACGAGGTTACCCGAGGACTGGATTTCTGCTACACTTACATCGATGACATCCTCGTCGCCTCAACGTCAGTCCAAGAGCACCTTCAGCACCTGGAGGTACTTTTCCGGAGACTCAAGGAGTATGGTATCATCCTAAACCCCAGCAAGTGCGTCCTAGGAAAACCAGAGGTGAAATTCTTGGGATATCTCGTCTCCAGTGGTGGCACGCGACCCCTACCAGAGAAGGTCGAAGCAATCCGGGCCTATTCGAAGCCTGACACGGCCAAGCAGCTCCGCCGATTCTTGGGGATGCTAAATTTCTACAGGAGGTTCATTCCCAAGGCAGCAATGACCCAAGCCCCGCTGAACAACCTTCTCAAAGACAAGGTCAAGGGGAAGGCACCACTACTCTGGACTCCGGAAGCCACCGCCTCGTTCGAGGCCTGCAAGGAAGCGTTGGCTCAAGCTACGCTGCTGTCACACCCAGAAATTGATGCACCGCTCGCTATTTTCAGCGACGCCTCAGATTTCGCAGCCGGCGCCGCCCTTCAACAGTGGGTAGAAGGACAATGGCGACCATTAACATTCTTTTCCAAGAAACTCAGCCCTACAGAATGCAAGTATGGTGCCTACGACCGTGAACTTCTTGCTATATACCTGTCTGTGAAGCATTTCAGACATATGGTAGAGGCAAGAAAATTCGTCATCTTTACAGACCACAAGCCATTGACGTACGCCTTCCGCCACAAGACGTCACAGATATCGCCCCGATAGTTCCGACACCTGGACTTCATCAGCCAGTTCACAACCGATGTTCGACACATTGCTGGCAGCGACAACGTAGTCGCCGACGCACTCTCCAGAATCGAGGAGATCCATGCGTCAATCAACTATGAGGCCCTAGCAACATCGCAGCGCACCGACGGAGAGTTGGCCAGACTACGACAGGACCGTTCAACAGGACTAAACCTGAAACAGATTGCAGTTCCTGGCAGCACCTGCACCCTCTGGTGCGACGTTTCGACACCTACCGCTAGACCCTTCATCACGACACCCTTCAAGAGAACAGCGTTCGATAGCGTACATCGCCTAAGCCATCGTGGCGTAAAAGCCTCAGTCAAGCTGGTAACGCAACGGTACGTGTGGCCCTCCATCAAGAAGGACTGCAGGAAGTGGACGCAAACCTGTCCGGAATGCCAGCGTTCCAAGATCACGCGTCACGTAAAAAGCCCCGTCGGAACATTTGCACCGCCGTCTAGCCGCTTTGACCACGTCCACCTAGACATAGTGGTGATGCCGCTATGTGAAGGATACCGGTACTGTCTCACCATGATAGACAGATTTTCCAGGTGGCCGGAAGCAGTACCATTGCAAGACCAGGAAGCAATCACCATCGCACGGGCATTCTATGAGGTTTGGATATCCAGGTTTGGCGTTCCATTGCGAGTCACCACCGACCAAGGCCGCCAGTTCGAGTCGCATCTATTCAGGCACCTCACCAACTTGATAGGAACCATTCACATCCGCACCACAGCCTACCATCCTGCAGCCAATGGGATGGTCGAGAGATTTCACCGCCAACTGAAAGCAGCTTTAAGATGCCACCAGACTCGTTGGACCGAGAGCCTACCGACGGTCATGCTAGGCGTTCGAATGGCCTGGAAGGAAGATCTCGATGCAACCGCTGCAGAGATGGTGTACGGACAAACCATCCGCCTACCTGGCGAATTCCTGACGTCCCGATCACCAGACGCTATGGATGATGGTTCCTCTACCTTCATCAAGGAGCTTCGGCAACGCTTCAGCGAGCTCCGTCCCACCAATGGTAGCAACCATGACCGCAGGACGAACATTTTCATTTTTAGGGACCTTAACACTGCCACCCACGTCTTTATCCGCCACGACGCCCAGAAGAAGCCACTACAACAACCCTATGATGGTCCATTTCCCGTGATAAGCCGAGACGAAAAGACGTTCGTCATCGACATGAGAGGACGCGAGGTCACTGTCACCATCGACCGACTCAAGCCAGCCTATATCCTGGACAAGGACCCGGTCGACTTACCAATCCTCCAGGACATAGACGACACTTACGACTTGCAGCCACCACCAGTCCGAGAAGCTGCAGCTCCACAACCGCAGCCACAACCGCAACCGCAACCACAACAGGCAGGAGACGCAAACCAGCCAGCGGCAGGAATCCATGCTGTATAGATTTCGCCTTAGGTAGTTTTTATTATATTAGATTTTTAGGTTTTTCCCTCAATAACGCCGACATTGTAAATATGCATTAGCCCTAGAAAACCCTCCTTGTAAAATATTAATCTCATATCGGCTAGCCTGAAGCTCATAAACCTCGACCCTCGTAAAGGTAAAATATATTCAAACTTTTCCATCATAAAATCCAATCAGGAAAAACCCAAGTATAGGTAGCTCCGAAGGTACCTCGAACAAAACGGCAAAGAGATCCGGATGAAGAGAGGGAAAAACGAGCCGACGAAGGGACAAGATTCGACTGATAGAGTTAGTTCATCTAGACAGATCATACAGGCATATCTTTTGAGTCCGCTCTCTCAGTCAGGCATTTATTTCTAAAAACATCCTAGTGTAATTCTATTAGATTTAAGTATAACGACAGAAATATAGTTTGTTTTCTGTTCGCATGTAGTCACGGTAGTTTTATTTACGCTCACTCTCCAGTGATAGAAAAAGGCGATTGTTGTCAGCATCATACGACAGCAACCCGCCAAAGTATCTTTTTATGGTTCGGCAAACTGTAGATTTTTTAGATTGTATTTTTGGAAGAAGAACATTAAATAATTCGCAAAATTCTTGATAGCTTTTCGTTGTATCACCGTAACCACGATGGATTAATATTTTAATCCGTTCGGCTTTACTAACAAAAAAAACCATTCTATGACGATTTAAGTAACTTTCAGACAGATGATTGACAACACTAACAAGAAATGTTGATTAGCTGTTTCTAACACAATTTTATTAGAGTTCTGTTAATATCGGAAAGTGTACTAATTTTCAGAATTAAAATTCGATTCGATAAACGAAAAACTACCATAGTATTGCTTTTAAAAAAATAAAGTTAAAAGCTTTATCGGAAACACTATAAAATTGGCAACGTTGCAAATAATATTTTTAGATCAGCCATTATCAAAATCCCCCGTATACCAAATTTCATAACGTTATGTTAAACCGTTGCTGAGATAGGTATTTGACCGTTCCGGTTCTTTTGGGATCATCCTAAGAAAAAAATTCGTGGCCCACCGCCATATAACGTTAAACAGGGAATTTAGTAACATCAACATAAAGATTGTGTAGCATTAAATAAAATAGACTTTGCCCTATCACCCTGTACAAGGCATAATTCGGCGACGTCGCAAATCACGTTTCCACACCGATGCACCTACTCAATCAGTACACCTCATTAGCCCTTCGTCACCCGTTCAACCCTAAGCAATTTCGGATCGGGGGATGAAAACATAAGGGATAAAGGGGGGCGGCGGTGGGGAGGGGCCGAAGTGAGCCGTGACGCGACAGATGCCGGCTTTAATTGCCCGGTCCGTTTTGGCCGATGACCGATTTGTTGGACTTAAGTGTGCAATAAAATTTCGGCCATTAACTGTTTGTCCAGTGTCCTTGATATTATTATAACGAGATTTTACTTATATGGTGAGTTTTTTCCTAAATCCATAGGTCAGAAGCGTGCCCTTCATATGGATAAGAATTTTACCAAAAATTACTAGAAATAGCTACCTTGGATGAATCTAAGAAAGTATAAAAAATGTCTGTATTTATTACACAGGAAGTCCAAAAAATGCTTCAAATTATCAAAATTTTAAAAGTGCAAATATTTTAGGGATTTTTTTGAGATTTTTCCTAACTCATTTTTTGGTAAACCAACATCTTGTATAAACATGGTTTTAATATCAAAACTCGATTGTAAAGAGAAAGACGTGGCCTTTTCAAAAACCCTGCATTTTCAAACAATGGAACCCGATCTCGCTCATCAACAAAGCGCTTTAATGGGGTTTTAGCCAGAAAACATGGCACATGGCTGCAGCGTAACTGCAAATAAGATAAGGCCCAAAAATTTCAATATGCAAGGCGTAAAATTTAATCACAATCTACTTTTAAAAGATGAATTTTAATTAAAATTTATATTGCAATAAGCAAAAGTTAATAAAAAGTATTGCCGCCTCTTGCATCAATGACGACTCGACAACATCTTGGCATGCTCAATATGAGATTGCCGATCATACCTTGTGGGATTTGTCACCAAAGAACAGGCAACAAATTTTTTAAGATTTGCAAAGTCTCCGGTGGATGCTCATAGCCCTCCAATCTCCTTTGCAGCATATCCCGAGCATGCTACAGAAAGGCCTACTTTGTTGGGGTTTGGAACCTTCGACAAAATGCACTAAAACAGAATTTTAGCCAAAATACCGAAACAGAAGTTAGGCCTACAGGAATTTATATTGTTAGGGGTATTTTTAGATATGTAAAACCATATATTTCGAACTTAAAGACCTGCTGCTTTTGTACAATACGTTAATGTGTGTCACTAGGCCAGTTTTTGTTCGTGTTTAATTGTATGTTTTTCCCTCGGTTTCGGCTTGTTTTTGTTAAGTGATACTTAGTGTAATTATGCCTCAGAAAGGCTGTAATGAAAACTATAAAAATGGGTCTAAAGCTCATGTTTTCGGTTTTACAAAGGAGTAAGCTTAAGCTTTAAGTCATACCCTTCTTGGGCTGCTTGAAATTACCAAATACCATATGGCATGTAGTAGTTTCATGATCGAAAAATCTGCTTTCAAGGTAGGTTTTTTGTATATTTTTATTGTCAATTTATATGAGTTTGAGGATTTTAATTTTTTACAGATTTTAACATAATATGAAGCACGGAACAAAAAAATAAAAAACATTTTTTGATAAAGACCGAAGGTTATGGCCGAAACGTAAAATAAACAATGAACTAGAATAATTGGATATATTTTTGAAACCTGTCCGCAAACTAAGAAAATTTACTGAAATATACAGGGTGAGTTTTTTAAAGTGTTACAATGCTATACCGGGAAAATGGTTTGGAAAATTTTCATGAAATTTTGATGACGTCATAGTGATGTAGGGGACATATTTTACCATATTTTTTACATTTTTCTCCTTTCTTGATTTTGAGGGGTGGGGGGTAACTTTGACATTTCAAATGGAATGATGTATTTTTGTTTCCAAAATTCGAATCTACATAAAAAACTACGTATAGTTCAAGTCGGAAATAATAGTCAGTGACTCATTTTTAGTTTTAAGGCGCGCCTCGAGGGGTAAGGGAAGAGAGAAGGAAATTCCAGTGGCGGATACAATTGCTTTGTAAATTAATATGTTATAATAACTATATAATGGAATAGTAATAAGTAGACTTAGGCAAATATCCACTGAAAAAAATAAAGTTTATGCACATAAATATGCATGATTTTAGTCTAAAATATGCAAAAAAACGTATATTCAAAATTATTCCCAAGTCTAGTAATAAGCAACAAAATTGTACTACAAACAAATAGTACTATGTATTCATTAAGGCTAGGAAAAAAGAGTCATGGATGATAAATTTTAAGTTTACTACTCGTTATCGGAGGTTTGATCAGAATTTGATTCAGAATCATTACTATCACTACTTTCGGAACCAACACTGATAATAAGAGGTTCAACTGTAACTTCGACCGTAGTATCCAAATCCCACATTTTTTGTTGAATTGAAAATGATGAATAAAAACGCAAAAATGTGATTTGCGTTGAAATTCATTTCGTTTCCAAAAGCAGAGTTTAAAAAAGTAAAAATACAAACACACGAGTGTTTATAATATAGGTATATGATTAGAGAAATGCATTTTTAGCAATAATATTAAACATTATCATAATTAAAACAAAAATAATTAAAAAAAATTAAGCGAGTCTGCTAGTACTCGAGACTAATGTGTAAACATATCCTATAACGACATCGGTTGTAAAAAAATTACAGCAGCATGTTATGTTCCCAAGCGGTAACCCATCCAAGTACTAATCACGCCCGGCGTTGCTTAACTTCAGTGATCGGACGAGAACTGGCATTTTCAACGTGCTATGGCCCTTACCTGTACATTTTAGCATGTTCATAGAATAAAAACAAAAATATTCGCATTTATTATATTAGTTAGGATTCTTTAATAATACGAACTGGCAGCTTCGGAGCCGATTAATTCACTGCACAAATTCGACACAAAAATCTAATGCCACCGGGAATAACATCAACATATAGACACAGCATATTTTCCTTATAATCTTGGGCCGACATCCTTTGATTTGGGACAGTCATAACCAGCTTTTTCAAATTTTACTGTTTTAAGCGTCTGGGCATCTGAATAATACTTTTGACAGTTCGTATAATTTAAAATAATGATATGCTTTTTATCGCCTAAAATCTGTTTAAAAACGATTTTAAATGGCAAAATTGTATAAAAATCCGAAAATTCGGACTTTTTTAGGACGATAGCCGTGGTTCATTTTAAATGCAACCGTCCATTAAAAAAAAACTTATAGAAGGAAAATTATAGAAGAGGGCCATGACTGAATATTGTTTTAAAAGTCTGGGCATCTGAATAATACTTTTGACGGTTCGTTTAATTTAAAATATGCTTTTATATCGTCTAAAATCCGTTTAAAACCGATTTTAAATGGCAAAATTGTACAAAAATCCTTTACGGACGTCCTGGATTAGCTTTCTGCTCAATGCGACGGCTTATAATGTCACAATCGGTTTACACATTTCCGTCCCATTTGCCGAGATTTACCCTCATACCGCCACGTAAGATGTTTACACTTCAAAAATGTGCAGATATGAAAACCGAAAAAATTACCCTTCACTTTTAGATAGGAAAATCTATTAATATAATATAATTATAGTCAAAAGCGATCTTATCGTGCGGGTCCAAAGGTCACAATTTTCAGTAAAAACTTCATTCGTGGCAGATTTTGCGTGTAAAATCTGTCAACGTAATGACATTTAATGAAAAATGTGGCCTTTGGACCCGCACGATAAGACCGCTTTTGACTATAGCCATAACGTTACTGTAATATTTTTAACCTATTCTGATTCTGTTTAGCCCGTTTTGGTTATTTCTAGTCACTTTTGGTTAGTCTTTTAAACAACTTTCCGTTAGTTCCAACTTATTGAAGTGTAAACATCTTACGCGTATGAGGATAAATCTCGGAAAATGGGACGAAAATGTGTAAACCGATTCTAGCCGCTAGGGCGGTATTATATACAATTTTGCCATTTAAAATAATTTTAAATGGATTTTAGATGATAAAAAAGCATATTTTAAATTAAACGAACAGTCAAAAGTATTATTTATTAATTATTATATTCGCAGTGTATTTGGATCCATAGCACAGCTTATTTTTAATGGACGGTTGAATTTAAAATAAATTTTCGCTTCAAATCCACGACAAATTCGTCAGAAGCCACGGCTATCGTCTTAAAAAAAGTACGAATTTTCGGGTTTTTATACAATTTTGTCATTTAACATCGTTTTTAAACGGATTTTAGATGATAAAAGGACATATTATTATTTTAAATTAAACGAACTGTCAAAAGTATGATTTAGATGCCCAGATGTTTAAAACAATATTGAGTCATAGCCCTCTTCTAAAATTTGCAAAATTTGGTTATTGACTTTCCCAAATCTAAGGATGTCGGCCCAAGATTACTAGCCAAATAAGCTATGTCCATATGTTGATGTTATTCCTGATGGCATTAGATTATCGTGTCGAATTTGTGCAGTGAATTAATCCACTCCGAAGCTGCCAGTAAGTATTATTAAATAATCCTAACTAATATTATAGATGCGAATGTGTGTGTTTGTTTGTTTCTTACGCTTTCACGCATAAACTGTTTCGATCATCATGAAATTTTGTACAGATATTTTTAAGAGTATAGTAAAGAACATAGGACACTTTTAGCTTTTATCCGAGGCTTCGTTCGCGTTGATTTTTTATTATTTTAAACTTGGTTATTAAACATAATTTTTATTCTGTGACCAAGCTAAAACGTACAGGCAACGGCCATAGCATGTTGAAAATGCCAGTTCTCGTCCGTTCACTGAAGTTAAGCAACATCGGGCAGGGTTAGTACTTGGATGGGTGATCGCTTGGGAACACAACGTGCTGCTGACATTTTTTTACAACCGATGTCGTTATAGGATATGTTTACACATCAGTGTCTCGACTACTAGCAGTCTCGCTCAATTTTTTTTTAGTCGGTTGAACTGACTCCGATACGTTATAATCAAATTTAATCTTTTTGGTTAGTTTTGGTTAGCCGCAAAAATTCGGTTTGTTTCGGTTAGTTTTAACTTACTTTAATTTTTGCAATCTATTCCGATACGGTTTAGCCCGTTTTGGTGCTTTTGGTTACTTGTCATTAGTTTTGGTTAGTCATTCAATCAGCTTTCGGTTAGCTTTAGTTAGTTTTAAATTATTTTAGTAATTTGAACCGGTTCCGATACGTTATGGTTAATTTTAGTTAGTCGGCAAAATTCGGTTAATTCAAGTTCGTTTCCCCTTACCTTAATATTTTTAATCTGTTCTGATATGTTTTAGCCCAGTTGGGTGCTTTTGGTTACTTTTGGTTAGTCGTTCACTCAACTTTCGGCTAATTTCAGTTAGTTTTAATTTATTTTAATTATTTGAACCGGTTCCAAAACGTTATAACCAATTTTAGTGATTTTGGTTAGTCACCAAAATAAGGTTAATTTGAATACTTCATTATTTTTTTTTTTTCGATACGTGTTAGCCCGTTTTGGTGCTTTTAGTTACTTTTGGTTTGCTTTGGTTGGTTATTTAATCAATTTTTGGGTACTTTCAGTAAATTCCAATTTATTTGAGTCATCTGAACCGGTTCCGATACGTTAAAACAATTTAAACGTTTTTGATTAATAATTTAGGTAGTCCCAAAAATTCGGTTAATTTGGGTTAGTTCCTTATTTTATTCTTAATCAGTTCCGATACGTCTTAGGCCTTTTGGGTTACTCTTGATTGGTTTTGGTTAAACATCTTTTGGTTAAGTTTAGTTAGTTTTAATTTATTTTAGTCATTTAAACTGGATCAGATACGTCATATCCAATTTTGATGTTTTTGGTTAACTTTAGTTAGTCGCCAAAATTCGGTTAATTGTTAGTTTCAATTTGTTTTAGCCACTTTTGATGCGTTTGGTTACTTTTGATCCATTTTGGTTAGTCGTTTAATCAACTTTCGGTTAATTTCAGTTAATTTTAATTTATTTTAATCATTTGGACCAGTTCCGTTACACTATAACCAATTTTAGGGTTTTTGATTAGTCACCAAAATTCGGTTAATTTAAGTTAGTTTTAACTTACTTCAATATTTTAAATCTATTTCGATGCGTTTTAGTCCGTTTTGATGCTTTTACTTACTATTGGTTAGTCGTTCAGTCAAGTCTTAGTAGTTTTAATATATCTTAGTCATGTGAACCGGTTCCGGTACGTTATAAGCAATTTTAATGTTTTGGTTAGTTTTAGTTCGTCGCCAAAATTCGGTTAATTTGGGTTAGTTTTAACTTACTTCAATATTTTGAATCTATTTCGATTATGTTTTACCCGTTTTGGTGCTCTTAGTTACTTTTGGTTAGTTTTGATTAGACATTCAATCACCTTCCGATATGTTATAAGTAATTTTAATGCTTTTGGTTAACTTTGGTTAGTCACCTAAATTCGGTTAATTTTGGTAAGTTTTAACTTACTTCAATCTTTTTAATCTATTTCGATATGTTTTAGCCCGTTTTGGTGCTTTTAGTTATTTTTGGATAGTCATTCAATCATCTTTCGGTTACTTCCAGTTAGTTCCAATTTATTTTAGTCATTTGAACCGGTTCCGATACGTTATAAGCAATTTTAATGCTTTTGGTTAGGTTTGGTTAGTTACTAAAATTTGGTTAATTTGAGTTAGTTTTAACTTACTTCAATATTCTTAATCTATTTCGATACGTTTTAGCCCGTTTTGGTGCTTTGAGTTAGTTTTGGATACTCGTTCAATAAACTTTCAGCTAGTTTCAGTTAGTTCCAATTTATTTTAGTCATTAGAACTGATTCCGATACGTTAATCAATTTAAGTTTAAATAAACAAGCTAACACGATCTCTCACGCGTACGACGTTATGTGTGGCAAATGTAGCATGCACTTTTTCACGGTGTGAGGCCCTGTTTAGGAAAACAGAAACATTTTCAATATTAAAACAAAACGATAACCTAAACCCGCAAGCGCGACTATGCAACAGATCTCTCACAGGGTACATGCTCGTTTACTGTTGCAACGTTGCGACCTCCGCCCGACGGTCGTAAAATATCAGTACATTTACGACCGTCGATCGCGAACCTCTGTTAAAATACAGCTGCTTCAAATGCTCCGCGTAACGCGCGTATACGGGCCGCAATGAATTTGGCAGCGGTGCACGTTTTGTGCCGGAACGCTGGGTCCGTATTTAAAACAAGCGGCATTTTGCGAGCATTTCATTCCAAATTTATTGTTAAATATTAAATATTACTTTAAGCCGCTCACGTTGGTCTGTTTTCGAATTGGTGACTGACGTCACTGACTATTATTTCCGTCTTGTACTATAAGTATGTGCATTTTATTTAAAATTGTTTCCAGGTTTACGGAGCTATTAGAAAACCTGTCCGCAAACTAAGAAAATTTACTGAAATATACAGGGTGAGTTTTTTAAAGTGTTACAATGCTATACCGGGAAAACGGTTTGGAAAATTTTCATGAAATTTTGATGACGTCATAGTGATGTAGGGGACATATTTTACCATATTTTTTACATTTTTCCCCTTTCTTGATTTTGAGGGGTGGGGGGTAACTTTGACATTTCCAAAATTCGAATCTACATAAAAAACTACTTAAGTATGTGCATTTTATTTAAAATTGTTTCCAGGTTTACGGAGTTATTAGAAATTTAAGATATTAGAACAAAAAAACACTTACAACTTAACCACAGTTTTTTCAACGTCTATTATGTTTGAGAAGATGTTCAAAATGCCTTCCTTGAACTTCTAAACACTTTCGCACTCTTCGCTTGAATGAATTTCGCACCCGTTCTAACATTTCAGGTGTCACTAATAAGCAGGCAGAACGGATTCGGTGTTTCATGTCATCTAAAGTTGTAGGTGCGGTTGCCATTACTTTTTCTTTTATAAAACCCCACAAAAAAAAATCAAGGGGTGTTAAATCCGGAGACCGAGCAGGCGAGTTGATCGGGCCGGATCGACCAATCCACCTGTTTTCAAATATTTGATCTAAATAATTTGGGGCCTGAATTGCATAATCGGGTGGAGCCCCATCCTGCCGAAACCACGTGTCAAGATTTATGTCCATCGGGTTCAATAATTGGCGTAATTGGTTTCTTAAAAAATGTGTGTACATTTCTCCATTTAAATGTCCTTCAAAAAAATGCGGACCAATAACTCTACCCCAATAATGCCACACCACACATTAACTGACCAGGGATGTTGATTTGGTCGAGTTCGCATCCAGGGTGGATTTTCCTGCGCCCAATAGTGCATATTGTGCCTGTTTACCTTTAGAAAAGGAACCAAACGAAAATTAAACCTGTGCTAGTGAGAAATAGCTCAATGTTACCTGCCCACAATTATGGAAACTGGCTTAGTCTGAAAAAATAATATTCATCAAGTACCTGTTATTTCCTTGCATTTGTCTTGTTACCCAATGACAAAAGGTGACGCGATTTTCAATGGTGAAGCGTAATGTGGTATGGATGAAACTTGTACACGTGCAATATGGCCATAACTTAATTTTGACTCATTCCAGCATTGAACGCAAGCTGCCTGGAATTTACATGAGGGTCAATAGCTACCACTCCTAAAACACCAACTGCCCTGTCTTCGTTCGTTTGGGTTCTTCTTCGAACTCGTGGTTTCGCCTTTAAATTGCCAGTAGTACGACTTCTGGTTTCCAGCCTTTTGAAGGACATGTGAGACTTCGGGATATTAGCAAACCTCTCTGCCCACACTAGTGCAGCTTGTCTGTAATTTTTTCTGCACTCTCCCAAAATTAACAACATAGCCACTTGAACATTAAAATTCGCTTCCATGTTTTAAGCAATAAACATAAATTATTAATACAACGTCAAAATTCTTAAATGTAAAAAATCGCATTTCTATGGAAACTCGTTATGAAGGAAGGAGCGATCTTAATTGATAAGATTTTTTTCTAACTCAATCAAATTTTGGTTAATCATAATTTCGTAAACATGGAAACAGTTTTCTGCCTGCTTATTAGTGACACCTGAAATGTTAGAAGGGGTGCGAAATTCATTCAAGCGAAGAGTGCGAAAGTGTTTAGAAGTTCAAGGAAGGCATTTTGAACATCTTCTCAAACATAATAGAAGTTGAAAAAACTGTGGTTAAGTTGTAAGTGTTTTTTTATTCTAATATCTTAAATTTCTAATAGCTCCGTAAACATGAAAACAATTTTAAATAAAATGCACATACTTACGTTGTTTTTTAAGTAGATTTGAATTTTGTAAACAAAAATACATCATTCCATTTGAAATGTCAAAGTTACCCCCCACCCCTCAAAATCAAGAAAGGGGAAAAATGTAAAAAATATGGTAAAATATGTCCCCCTACATCACTATGACGTCATCAAAATTTCATGAAAATTTTCCAAACCGTTTTCCCGGTATAGCATTGTAACACTTTAAAAAACTCACCCTGTATA